>OU015495.1:17226732-17341732 GCA_907164885.2 Dolomedes plantarius | reverse complement strand
CTGTTCCTGGCAGTAACTTTGAAATTCTGAAGATGTGAATGCGCTACCTTTGTCAGTAATGATTTTTGAAGGGTTGCCAAATGTAGTTTGTTGCAAGGATAATTTGTCTAAGGCATCTTTCGTAGAGGTGGACTTCACGGGATAGATCCATACAAATTTGGAAAAGGCATCAACTACTGTAAAAAGATACTTATAACATTTTTTTGTCGATGGTAAAGGTCCTAAAAAGTCGCAATGGTAACATTCAAGGGGTGCATCACCTTTTGGAATGGGGTGAAGGTATCCTTCTTGTTTTCCAGATTTTCGCGAGGACAAAATGCAAGGAATACAGTTCGAAATAATTTCTTGAACTAATTTCTTAAGTTGAGGAATGAAAAATTCACGAGAAACAATTAATTCGGTTTTTTGTGAAGCAAAATGACCTTGTGAATGGGCGTTTAGCACTATTTCTTTCTGCATCATTTGTGGTACTACTAAAAGTTCGGCATCCTGATGAAGTTTATAAAGAATTCCGTTTTTAACAAAAAATTCATCAGAAGGTGTAGATTCAAGCATAGATTTAATTTGCGATATAAATTCATCCTGGTCTTGGGCATTTTTCACCTTTTGAGTGATATCATTTGAGGTAATTACAAGAATGGGGTTACGACTTAAAGCATCAACATGTTTCATCTCTCTACCGGGTCGATGACAAACTTCATAATCAAAGTCTTCTAACATCAATGCCCATCGAGCAATTTTAGCTGGTAGGTCTTTTTTGAGCATCGTTTTTTGGAAAGCATCACAATCGGTGATAATTTTAAATTTTGTTCCCAACAAGTAGTTTCGAAATTTTTTTAGCGCTTCAATAACGGCAAGAACTTCCAGTTCATAACTATGATATTTTTCTTGTTGAACTGTAGTTTTACGGCTAAAATAATGAATAGGATGAAACTGTCCATCATCGGA
Source organism: Dolomedes plantarius (assembly GCA_907164885.2). Classification (NCBI taxonomy): domain Eukaryota; kingdom Metazoa; phylum Arthropoda; class Arachnida; order Araneae; family Dolomedidae; genus Dolomedes; species Dolomedes plantarius. The sequence continues at coordinate 17,340,784 of OU015495.1, read as the reverse complement.
TTGTTGCAAGAGCACAGCGCCAAACCTAAGGAGCTGGCATCAGTGTGGAGTTCTAATGGGTATCCCTGTTGAAAAACATGAAGAACTGGGTTTTGTGAAAGAATGTTTTTAAGTTGTTGAAAAGCTGCTATTTGTTCAGAGTCAAAATTAAATTCTACATTATCCCGAAGGAGGTCACTTAATGGTCTAGCAATCAGCGCATAATTTGGAATGAACTTTCTGAAATAACTTGTTAATCCAAGGAAACTTTGAACTTGTTTAGGGGTTTGAGGTTGTGGGAAATTTTGAACAGCTTGTGTCTTGGTAGGTGAGGGTTTAACTACTCCATTTTCGATAATGTAACCAAGAAATTCTATCTTTCGCTGTAAAAATTGACACTTTTTAAAGTTCAATTCAAGGCCATAGTCTGCAGCTGTTTGGAGAACTAGGCGTAATTTTTGTAGACCTTCAACTTCATCATTAGATGGTATGAGAAGATCGTCCATGTAAACAATAAGAACATTGTCGCGAATGAGATTTCTAAAAACTGTGTAAACATATCGTTGGAAAACACTGGGACTGTTACATAAGCCAAATGGGACACGTAAAAATTCGTATTGTCCTTCATGAGTCACAAAAGAAGTATATTTAGTGCTGTTAGGTTCCATAGGTACATGAAAGAAACCATTTTTGAGATCAAGTGAAGTGAACACCCGAGATTTTCCAAGTTTGTCTAAAGCTTCTTCGATGAGCGGTAAGGGAAATTTATCTTTTATCATTTTTCTATTCAATTTGCGGTAATCAACACAAAGTCTATAATCTCCACTTTTTTTCTTACATAGAACAATCGGTGCGGCATAATCGGAGCAACTTTCTTTAATAATTCCATCATTTAACCAATCTTGAATTTGGCTTTCTACAATTTTCTGTTCCGCGAAAGGGAGTCGTCGAGAACGTTGAGCTACAGGGATTTCATCTTGTAATAAAATAGTCATCTTAATTTCAGTGTCTTGAACTTTATGTGGTTTGTAGGAAGTAACGATATTTTGAACTTCCTCACGAGTTTCAGAATTCAAAATGTGTGAAAGATCAAATGGAAAAGCTTGATCATCAGAAACATTAGCAATATTAACGAAGGTGTTATTTTCAGGAGTTTTGCATAAACGAATACCGTCTTTATCAAATGTAAATTGGGTTTGCATGTAAAAAGTCGATTCCGATAATCACATCAAAAGGAATCAAGTCATCCTCTAGAACATGTATTTTAGCAGGTAAAGTAATGGTTTGAATTTCGATGGAATCCTGAAAGAATCCGATGCTGTGAACTTGGTTTTTGCCAATTCCTGAAAAGGGAATGTTGGTGGGCTGCAATGGTGGCGAACCAATTCTTCGATAGGTTTTCTCATTGATGAGGGTTGCCTGTGACCCAGTGTCACAGAGTGCTGTCAATTGAATTCCTGCAAGTTGAATGTCAACATGCATGGGATTTTTCGATGAAGTTTCAGGAGAAAGTGCATTTACAGTTTTATCAGAAATAGGTTTTTGAGAATCAGGTTTTGGTTTAGAATTTCGATAACTTTTAGGGCAATTAGCATGAACATGACCAAAACTTTTACATCCGTAGCATTGTTTACCATGTGACTTATTCAAACATTGGTTGCTTTTGTGACCTCTCAAGCCACAGGAAAAACATACTGGCTGTGTATTTGGGCTACGTGTATTATCGACTTTCACATTGAGGTAGGAAGCATCAATTTTTTTCTGATTATTTTGTCTGAAATTTTGTGATCTGTTAAAGATTTGTTCATAAATTTTCAACTTTTACTTAAATTCAGGGACGGATTTACAACCGTAAAGAATAACTTTATTGTTTGTTGAATCAGGAATTCCGTTTATGACATACTCAAACAGAGAGGAGTCATCGAGAGAACCTTTGTGTGCCAAATCTCTCATAGCTAAGAAATATTCTTGTAGGGTTTCAAACGGTTTCATACGTCGAGATTCCATTAATTTATGTAACTGAATACCGTTAATTTTGTCCGAAAATTCGTCTAATAAATGGTGCTTCAATTGTTCCCAATTTGTAATTCCACGAATAGACCTAATTAAAGTTTGAGCGGGACCAGTTAAACATTTTCTAACAAAAGTAATTTGGTGAATTGGATTGTTTATCTGATATAAACAAAAAAGTTCTTCAACGTCAGATATAAAATTCTCAACACTGTAATTATCACGAGACGAGAAAGGTTTTATTAAATCAACAACGTCTTTCAGACTAAACAACTGGAAAGAGAGATTCGCAGTTTCAACTGAAGGCAATGAATTTTGATCTGATTCACCAACGGAAATGTGTGTGTTTTGCTTATTCGAAGATTTTTTTGCGTCAATGGTGGGGGAAAAGGGAGATCTATTTTCCTCTATAACGCTGTTAGTTTGGGATGAACGTGCACCCGGAAGTGAGTCATCATTCACTTCGCATTCCGAAAGATCAGAAAATTCTGCTTTTAATAACGATAAATCACTAAGACTCATAAGAATGGTATTGGCACATTTGTCTGGGTCAGTTGAAAATTCTAAATGAAGTAGATTACAAATAGAAATCAAGTCTTTAAGTGAAAACTCTTTAAGTACTTTCTGTTTCGTTGCTTCCAACACGAATGGCTGTTTAAAACCTGTAAATTTACGTAATCTGGTACGATTTTGTCTGTCGCCGTCTGTACCAAAAATTAAACGATGTAGAACCTTTATTTGATTCGTACTACCAAATTTTAATGATTTTGCAATATTGGGGTAATCGTTGAGAGTAGCCATAACTATATACTAGGTTCAAACAATTATAGTACACAAATATACAAATATTCAAAACCAAAATCAATACTTATAATACGTAGGTACTCAAATTCAAAAATAAAATTTCAAATCGAAATTTCCTCAAATACCAATTCAATAATAAAATATTGATTCTCAAAATATGCATCAAGGAAATAATATAATATTCTTCAAACTGTATTCAAATTGCAATCATTCAAAATATATGTTATGTTGTGGTTTGTTCAAGGAAACAAGATTCTTCAAGTTAAATGTCGAAATTTTCATCAAATCATCAAATAATTTCATCGAAATAGAATTCTCTTCAAGAAAACAGAAGTGATAGATTCAACGTCAAAGACCATCAAAAATGAATTTAGCATCAATTAAATTCTTGCATCAAAAGAACGTTGAAATATTTTCAGTTTTCTTATAATTATCATCAATAAGATGAGAATTCCATTAATCTTCAAAATTTTCTTGAACAAGCTTCAAAGTATGCATGAAATAATTACAATATGATCAGAATATACTCACAGTTCTGGTTTTCGGTTCTCGTCATCCCATCAGAATATTATCAGAGTCCGTGGCACATCACTTTCGTTTTCGCTGGCGGTATCCAAAACAGAAATCACAGAGAACAGTAATCCGGTAATCATCAAAAGAAAATAGTTTTTCAGTCCAAGCTAGGGGTATTTTTCGAGTCCGAGGGCCGAGCACCCATGTAGGAAGGAGTTAGTACTCCTTCCTTTAGAAGTGAATCATTAGACTTAATTATTTTGAACATTTAATTAAACTAGACGATGTTTACAAGACAGGACTAACACTTAGTATGAAATTAAAAAAAACAAAGCATCAACACAGCTATTTGACTCAAAACGGCAAGCCTGCGGAGCGACACATCCGCTTCGTAATGTCACTAGTCCATCACTGTGTTTGCGCGCCAAGTCCTTCGCGCCGAAGTAGTAGGAGTGGAAGTTGTAGTAATAGTTCAGTTGTGTTGCCAAACTCATTCTCACATATATATATATATATATATATATATATATATATATATACATACATATATTTATATATATATATATATATATATATATATATATATATATATATATATACATACATACATATATACATACATATATATACATACATATATACATACATATATATATATATATATATATATATATATATATATATATATATATACATACATACATATATACATACATATATATACATACATACATACATACATATATATATATATATATATATATATATATATATATATATATATATATATATATATATATATATATATATATATATTTATACATATGTAAAATCAATGCCTAGGAGCTGAAAATTTCCCTAATTAGCAGCAGATATTTCCTTTTCCCGATTTGTCCCTCTAAATGGTCTTAAATTTCCCTCGGAAAAATGTTCAACCCTCCGCCAAATTAGACTCCCGCTGATCCAATTTCCTGCATCCGCTGCGGTCTTTAAGTAAACAGGGGGAAAAAAACTTTGGGACGACAGCTATCCCAAACCCGTCTTTTTGGAGAGTAGGGTCTTGGGATACATGCTATCCCAGCCCGTAAGGAAAAGGTTAATGTTGGTGGTGATGTCTGGGTCAAGAAGTGATCACTTCCATATACACACGAAAAACTTTAATTTTTGCCTTCCAACTACGACGACATCACAAACACAAAAAAATTCCGTTATTATTCCATGTGGGAAAAATCTCTCTGGGCTATTAGTGGGTGCCCTTTCTGTACCGAACCTTGGCGTCCTTTAGAACTCTCCAAAGCTGAAACTTGGAGCTTATGGGAGCTTATGGACCTTATGAGCTGAATTTAAAAATAACAGCTCATAAGGTAGGTGTAGGCGGATGTCTATTGATATAATACAGTTTAAAATTCAAAATTGAACAATTTAATCTTCCGAATTGGGAGTAGTCTGTAAACCACGAACAAAACTATCCCTTTTTTATCGCTGTGGGGGACCAACCGCACTGGCTTGTTAATTCTGCCATTGATTTGTGTTTTGGTCAGTGGATGTGTCAAGTTTTAAAAACGGGCTCCACGTATCTTTATTAGAAATAGTCTACTTTTAGAATAACGATCATTTTGGAAAAAATATGTATTCATTAAAATGTATGAAAATACAGAAAAATCAGAAAAAGTCAATAAATTTGAATATAATTTGTTATGCAGTGAAAATAATGACTAAATCATTCCTGGAGCCTTTATGGCATCGCTATTATGAATTGTTTTAGATACCGCCTTTCCAGTAGAAACTGTTTCCATTGCTCTAGGGTTATTGTTCGTCTCTGAAATTTTCAGTTAAGAAAGACTGCGCTACAGTTTCGAATTCTTAGAGCTACAACAATGTTTGGAAATAGTCATTCAAAATTCTTTTCTCATGATCTCCAATTCAGCAGTTTATAAAAAATAGCCTGAATATTCGCCTATAGTTGTGTATTTTGACGAATTTCGTCATACATCAGGTTAAACTATTCGTTATTCGTTGAAAATTTCTTTGGGACCGACTCTGGATGCTTCAGAATGGCTCGATTGTTCTTTCCAAAGGTATTGGATTAATTCAAAGCCCCGGTAACAAATAAAGCAGTTTATCGAGTTGTTGACAGGAATGATCCGTAAAAATTGTCACAGGTCAAAGATAAGAGTTAAATTGAATTATTTGTATTTTTCCTTGAAGGAACTGAGACCCAAAAAAAAAGCATAAAGCACTGTTCGTTGTTCACTGTTCGTTGTTCGCACCGCATTGAATATATATATATATATAATAATAGTAACGACGACAGGCAAACTACAGAATCAATTATAAACCTCGAATGTTAGCAGCAACACCATTTCATAAACAAAGGTTGAGTGATGCATCTTCGGGGAGCTATCAGCATCCTGACATCATCACGTTTAGATTTCGTTACATTACCACGACGTCATGTAAGTACGAAATAACAATTCCATGCGTTCACTTACATCTAGAATTAACATCCAATAGGTGCGCATGCGCAGTTCTTATTAATGATTGATTCCATCGTCTGGAGATGAATTATTATTTAAAAACTGTATTTATTTATAATTATTTTAAAGCTTCCAAACTAATCTTAGAATTATCTCAAGGCTTCAAAACATAAGTATACGAAGTTTCAACCAGTTTCATTAAGAAATGTAGATTTGTATACGTTACATACATACATACATATATACATACATAGAGACACTCTGCTTTATTTATATATAAGATAAGATTTATTAATGAGGGCTTGTGGCGGCCCCTGTGGGGGTAATGCTGTCCGCCTATATTGTGCCTCCATAATAAAATGGACAGTAAAACTGCGGCGTAGTATAGACGAATGTTTGACAAGTGTCTCCGCATTGAATATATATATATATATATATATATACATATACATACAAGTGGTTATCAAAATAATGGAAACACCTATAAATATTAGCGGTGTTCAGGAAAGAGCTTCGTATTCCTTAAAATACAAATATGGCCCCCGGCATTTTCTATAGAATGTAGTTTATATATTATTCTACCGTCAGGTAGCAGTAATGAATCTATGAGCATCGTGGTTTTGGGGGATAACGTAAGATGTTAAACCTTGCAGACCTTGCAGGGAGGGCAAATTGTTGGAGCGCGTCAAATGGGAGTATCTCTTGCTGCAACCACCTCGGTTTTGGCTGTTTCTAGAACTGTGGCATGAATAGAACGAATGTCATGACAGCATACAGCATGCACAGATAAAAATTGTCTGCGAAATAGAATAGTGGAAGAGGGGGAGAGCTGAGTGAAAGAGATGGACGAGTGTTGGAGCGGATTGTGACTTGCAAAAATAAAACAAAATTGAAACCAAATTGACCATAGAGCTCGATCTGCATCTACAGGTTTCCGTATCAGTCATTATAGGTAGGAGGGAACTTCCCAAACAAAACATTTACGGATGAGTAACAATTTCTAAGCCACTTGTAGCAGACGTGAATTCAAAACGTCGTCCACGATGGTGCCACGAGCACAAATCCTGTTCAAGTGATATGTGAAAGAATGTCGTGTGGTCAGAATAATCATCGGGATCATTGTTCCCCACAAAAGGACGTGCGCACTACTGGAAAACAACCAAACAAATATATGATCCTGACTCTCTCGGGAAAACTATCAATCATGGAGACGGATCTGACATGGTTTGGGCTGCTATCTCATGGTTTTCAGCAAGTCCTATTGTAACCCTAAATGGGAGATACACTGGGAAGGACTATGTCGAACTTTTTGCCAACCAGGTTCATCCTAGGTGGCAAACATTGTTTCCCGTTGAATAGGGTGTTTCCCAGGATGATAGAGCTCCTGTCCCTTCAGCCAACCCTGTTACATTGTGGCTTGAGGAACATGAAAACAGAGGAAAACATGTTACCTAACCCCCCCCCCCACAGTTCCCCGACTTCAATATCATCTAAACACTGTGATTTGTTTTTGAGAATAGATCCAAGTATCGATATCCACCAACACCAACTCTACACTAACTTTCACGATTTCTCCATGACGAGTGGTCTAATTCTCCCTTAACCACTATTCATGTCTTGTACAAATCTGTTCCTAGGAGAATTCAGGCTATATTACATGCCAAAAACGTTCTACGCCATATTAATAAAGTATTTCATGTTATTCCTTGGTGTTTTCATTATTTTGATAACCACCTGTATAATATATTAATGATATCCCATACTCTCCACACACTACGCTAGCCATCTTTGCGGACGACACGGAAATCTTAGCGAAGCATCGCAATACTAAATATACACTATCTGGCCAAAAGTATCCGGACACCCACCTAAAGAAGTGGATCTGTCAGGTGACGTAATTTCATGCGTAACCGAAAGCTATAAAAGTGTTGGCAGTGGTTTGTCAGGTCATATTTATGCATTTGTGAGACAATGAGCAAGTCAAAGGAGTTTAGGGACTTTGATCGTGACATTATAGTGGGATGTTACCTTTGTGGGAAATCAGTTCTTGAAATTTCGGACATTCTACAGAAGTCAAAATCCACTGTGAGTGGTGTAATTGTGAAATGGAAACGTCGAGGCAGTGAAACTGCAGAAAAACGAAGTGGCAGGCCAAAAAGAAATGAGTGAACGCAGCCGTAGAACTCTGAAAAGGGTAGTGAAACAAAATCGCAAGTCCTCGTTGACTGAAATCACTCAGGAGTTCCAAAGTTCATCAGGCGTTAGTGCTAGCAGCAGGACTGTTCGTCGAGAGTTTAAAAACCTGGGATTCCATGGTCGTTCAGCCGCTCACAAGCCGAACATCACTCCCCAGAATGCGAAGCGTCGATTGCAATGGAGCAAAGCTCACCGTCATTGGACTGTGGACATGTGGGAAAATGTTCTTTGGAGTGATGAATATCGCTTTACAATCTGGCAGTCCGATGGACGCGTCTGGGTTTGTCGGATGTCCGGTGAGCGCTTCTTACGTGACTGCATTGTTCTGACTGTTAAGTTTGGTGGTGGCAGCATCATGGTAGTGAAGGGGTGTTTTACATGGTTTGGCCTGGTTCCTTAGTTCCTGGGGTTGGAAAAAGGAACTCTGAGATGTATGTGGACATTCTGGACAATGCTGATCTCCCAACTGTATGGCAATATTTCGGGAAGGCCCATTTCTCTTCCAGCAAGATAACTGCTCCATTCACACATCGAGACTTGCGCAGGTATGGACGAAATGGGTGTTCAAAAACTGGACTGGCCTTCTCAGAGCCCCGATTTAAATCCCATTGAACTCTGCTTTATTTATATATAAGATAAGATTTATTAATGAGGGCTTGTGGCGGCCCCTGTGGGGGTAATGCTGTCCGCCTATATTGTGCCTCCATAATAAAATGGACAGTAAAACTGCGGCGTAGTATAGACGAATGTTTGACAAGTGTCTCCGCATTGAATATATATATATATATATATATATATATATATATATATATACATACAAGTGGTTATCAAAATAATGGAAACACCTATAAATATTAGCGGTGTTCAGGAAAGAGCTTCGTATTCCTTAAAATACAAATATGGCCCCCGGCATTTTCTATAGAATGTAGTTTATATATTATTCTACCGTCAGGTAGCAGTAATGAATCTATGAGCATCGTGGTTTTGGGGGATAACGTAAGATGTTAAACCTTGCAGACCTTGCAGGGAGGGCAAATTGTTGGAGCGCGTCAAATGGGAGTATCTCTTGCTGCAACCACCTCGGTTTTGGCTGTTTCTAGAACTGTGGCATGAATAGAACGAATGTCATGACAGCATACAGCATGCACAGATAAAATTGTCTGCGAAATAGAATAGTGGAAGAGGGGGAGAGCTGAGTGAAAGAGATGGACGAGTGTTGGAGCGGATTGTGACTTGCAAAAATAAAACAAAATTGAAACCAAATTGACCATAGAGCTCGATCTGCATCTACAGGTTTCCGTATCAGTCATTATAGGTAGGAGGGAACTTCCCAAACAAAACATTTACGGATGAGTAACAATTTCTAAGCCACTTGTAGCAGACGTGAATTCAAAACGTCGTCCACGATGGTGCCACGAGCACAAATCCTGTTCAAGTGATATGTGAAAGAATGTCGTGTGGTCAGAATAATCATCGGGATCATTGTTCCCCACAAAAGGACGTGCGCACTACTGGAAAACAACCAAACAAATATATGATCCTGACTCTCTCGGGAAAACTATCAATCATGGAGACGGATCTGACATGGTTTGGGCTGCTATCTCATGGTTTTCAGCAAGTCCTATTGTAACCCTAAATGGGAGATACACTGGGAAGGACTATGTCGAACTTTTTGCCAACCAGGTTCATCCTAGGTGGCAAACATTGTTTCCCGTTGAATAGGGTGTTTCCCAGGATGATAGAGCTCCTGTCCCTTCAGCCAACCCTGTTACATTGTGGCTTGAGGAACATGAAAACAGAGGAAAACATGTTACCTAACCCCCCCCCCACAGTTCCCCGACTTCAATATCATCTAAACACTGTGATTTGTTTTTGAGAATAGATCCAAGTATCGATATCCACCAACACCAACTCTACACTAACTTTCACGATTTCTCCATGACGAGTGGTCTAATTCTCCCTTAACCACTATTCATGTCTTGTACAAATCTGTTCCTAGGAGAATTCAGGCTATATTACATGCCAAAAACGTTCTACGCCATATTAATAAAGTATTTCATGTTATTCCTTGGTGTTTTCATTATTTTGATAACCACCTGTATAATATATTAATGATATCCCATACTCTCCACACACTACGCTAGCCATCTTTGCGGACGACACGGAAATCTTAGCGAAGCATCGCAATACTAAATATATACTATCTGGCCAAAAGTATCCGGACACCCACCTAAAGAAGTGGATCTGTCAGGTGACGTAATTTCATGCGTAACCGAAAGCTATAAAAGTGTTGGCAGTGGTTTGTCAGGTCATATTTATGCATTTGTGAGACAATGAGCAAGTCAAAGGAGTTTAGGGACTTTGATCGTGACATTATAGTGGGATGTTACCTTTGTGGGAAATCAGTTCTTGAAATTTCGGACATTCTACAGAAGTCAAAATCCACTGTGAGTGGTGTAATTGTGAAATGGAAACGTCGAGGCAGTGAAACTGCAGAAAAACGAAGTGGCAGGCCAAAAAGAAATGAGTGAACGCAGCCGTAGAACTCTGAAAAGGGTAGTGAAACAAAATCGCAAGTCCTCGTTGACTGAAATCACTCAGGAGTTCCAAAGTTCATCAGGCGTTAGTGCTAGCAGCAGGACTGTTCGTCGAGAGTTTAAAAACCTGGGATTCCATGGTCGTTCAGCCGCTCACAAGCCGAACATCACTCCCCAGAATGCGAAGCGTCGATTGCAATGGAGCAAAGCTCACCGTCATTGGACTGTGGACATGTGGGAAAATGTTCTTTGGAGTGATGAATATCGCTTTACAATCTGGCAGTCCGATGGACGCGTCTGGGTTTGTCGGATGTCCGGTGAGCGCTTCTTACGTGACTGCATTGTTCTGACTGTTAAGTTTGGTGGTGGCAGCATCATGGTAGTGAAGGGGTGTTTTACATGGTTTGGCCTGGTTCCTTAGTTCCTGAGGTTGGAAAAAGGAACTCTGAGATGTATGTGGACATTCTGGACAATGCTGATCTCCCAACTGTATGGCAATATTTCGGGAAGGCCCATTTCTCTTCCAGCAAGATAACTGCTCCATTCACACATCGAGACTTGCGCAGGTATGGACGAAATGGGTGTTCAAAAACTGGACTGGCCTTCTCAGAGCCCCGATTTAAATCCCATTGAACTCTGCTTTATTTATATATAAGATAAGATTTATTAATGAGGGCTTGTGGCGGCCCCTGTGGGGGTAATGCTGTCCGCCTATATTGTGCCTCCATAATAAATGGACAGTAAAACTGCGGCGTAGTATAGACGAATGTTTGACAAGTGTCTCCGCATTGAATATATATATATATATATATATATATATATATATATATACATACAAGTGGTTATCAAAATAATGGAAACACCTATAAATATTAGCGGTGTTCAGGAAAGAGCTTCGTATTCCTTAAAATACAAATATGGCCCCCGGCATTTTCTATAGAATGTAGTTTATATATTATTCTACCGTCAGGTAGCAGTAATGAATCTATGAGCATCGTGGTTTTGGGGGATAACGTAAGATGTTAAACCTTGCAGACCTTGCAGGGAGGGCAAATTGTTGGAGCGCGTCAAATGGGAGTATCTCTTGCTGCAACCACCTCGGTTTTGGCTGTTTCTAGAACTGTGGCATGAATAGAACGAATGTCATGACAGCATACAGCATGCACAGATAAAAATTGTCTGCGAAATAGAATAGTGGAAGAGGGGGAGAGCTGAGTGAAAGAGATGGACGAGTGTTGGAGCGGATTGTGACTTGCAAAAATAAAACAAAATTGAAACCAAATTGACCATAGAGCTCGATCTGCATCTACAGGTTTCCGTATCAGTCATTATAGGTAGGAGGGAACTTCCCAAACAAAACATTTACGGATGAGTAACAATTTCTAAGCCACTTGTAGCAGACGTGAATTCAAAACGTCGTCCACGATGGTGCCACGAGCACAAATCCTGTTCAAGTGATATGTGAAAGAATGTCGTGTGGTCAGAATAATCATCGGGATCATTGTTCCCCACAAAAGGACGTGCGCACTACTGGAAAACAACCAAACAAATATATGATCCTGACTCTCTCGGGAAAACTATCAATCATGGAGACGGATCTGACATGGTTTGGGCTGCTATCTCATGGTTTTCAGCAAGTCCTATTGTAACCCTAAATGGGAGATACACTGGGAAGGACTATGTCGAACTTTTTGCCAACCAGGTTCATCCTAGGTGGCAAACATTGTTTCCCGTTGAATAGGGTGTTTCCCAGGATGATAGAGCTCCTGTCCCTTCAGCCAACCCTGTTACATTGTGGCTTGAGGAACATGAAAACAGAGGAAAACATGTTACCTAACCCCCCCCCCCACAGTTCCCCGACTTCAATATCATCTAAACACTGTGATTTGTTTTTGAGAATAGATCCAAGTATCGATATCCACCAACACCAACTCTACACTAACTTTCACGATTTCTCCATGACGAGTGGTCTAATTCTCCCTTAACCACTATTCATGTCTTGTACAAATCTGTTCCTAGGAGAATTCAGGCTATATTACATGCCAAAAACGTTCTACGCCATATTAATAAAGTATTTCATGTTATTCCTTGGTGTTTTCATTATTTTGATAACCACCTGTATAATATATTAATGATATCCCATACTCTCCACACACTACGCTAGCCATCTTTGCGGACGACACGGAAATCTTAGCGAAGCATCGCAATACTAAATATATACTATCTGGCCAAAAGTATCCGGACACCCACCTAAAGAAGTGGATCTGTCAGGTGACGTAATTTCATGCGTAACCGAAAGCTATAAAAGTGTTGGCAGTGGTTTGTCAGGTCATATTTATGCATTTGTGAGACAATGAGCAAGTCAAAGGAGTTTAGGGACTTTGATCGTGACATTATAGTGGGATGTTACCTTTGTGGGAAATCAGTTCTTGAAATTTCGGACATTCTACAGAAGTCAAAATCCACTGTGAGTGGTGTAATTGTGAAATGGAAACGTCGAGGCAGTGAAACTGCAGAAAAACGAAGTGGCAGGCCAAAAAGAAATGAGTGAACGCAGCCGTAGAACTCTGAAAAGGGTAGTGAAACAAAATCGCAAGTCCTCGTTGACTGAAATCACTCAGGAGTTCCAAAGTTCATCAGGCGTTAGTGCTAGCAGCAGGACTGTTCGTCGAGAGTTTAAAAACCTGGGATTCCATGGTCGTTCAGCCGCTCACAAGCCGAACATCACTCCCCAGAATGCGAAGCGTCGATTGCAATGGAGCAAAGCTCACCGTCATTGGACTGTGGACATGTGGGAAAATGTTCTTTGGAGTGATGAATATCGCTTTACAATCTGGCAGTCCGATGGACGCGTCTGGGTTTGTCGGATGTCCGGTGAGCGCTTCTTACGTGACTGCATTGTTCTGACTGTTAAGTTTGGTGGTGGCAGCATCATGGTAGTGAAGGGGTGTTTTACATGGTTTGGCCTGGTTCCTTAGTTCCTGAGGTTGGAAAAAGGAACTCTGAGATGTATGTGGACATTCTGGACAATGCTGATCTCCCAACTGTATGGCAATATTTCGGGAAGGCCCATTTCTCTTCCAGCAAGATAACTGCTCCATTCACACATCGAGACTTGCGCAGGTATGGACGAAATGGGTGTTCAAAAACTGGACTGGCCTTCTCAGAGCCCCGATTTAAATCCCATTGAACTCCTTTGAGACGAATTAGAACGCAGATTACGTAGCCAGCCAAATCGACCCTCCTCACTGCCAGCACTCACTTCAGCTGTGATGGACGCCTGGAAGTCAATTCGTATGGACAACTGTCAAAAACTGGTGGAAAGTCTCCCCAGACGTGTGCAGGCTGTCATCGATGCAAAAGGAGGGCCAACATCATATTAATATATGCCTCAGGACTCTCCGAGTCCGTACTACTGGGCGTCCGGATACTTTTGGCCAGATAGTGCATACACAAGCAACTCCAAAGGCATGTTGACATTCTTGAACGTTGGTTCGAACTGTGGGGAATTAAACTAAATCCTGCTAAAACGAAAGCCATATTTTTTAGCTATAACAAGATTTCACCTCCGCCGCTCACAGTATATGGTCATGTGGAACACTGAGAGAGGGGAAATACCTTAGGGCAGTGGTTCCCAACCTTTTTCAGCTGACGACCGACCTTTCCTTATCGGAATACCTCCACGGTCCATGGTGGAGTAAAAAACCTTATTTGTATCGTATCCCTTCCTTATGTATATATAATTTACCATCAAATATATATATATATATATATATATATATATATATATATATATATATATATATGCTTTTTTGAAGATACAGATTGATTATTGATAAACAATTTATGTTCTGATTTGAAAATGGTTGACAAAATATAAGCACTTTGTTGCAAAACAGTTATTTATTTAACATTAGATATATGTTTGCAATATATGCAACAAGTGGTCACTGCAAGATTCCACAGTAAAACTGAGTGACTGAGGTTAGTAAACAATAGTATTCACGTGGCGTGACCTTCGACAGTGTGGCGGTAGAACGGGAGGGGGAGCGGCGTTGCCAGAGTGTGCACCACCTGTGTGACTGTGTGAGTCATCTGGGAGGGATGTAGTGGTTCTATTGTCTGCCCCAGAGGCCAAAAATCAAGAACCAAGAAAAGAATTAAAACACAATTCGATTTGTTTCGATTTTTCTTATCTTTTCTGATGGTTTATTCGATGGTTTCTGATAGTTTTAGGATCGAGTAGCGACCCACCGGTTGCCACAGGGCCTGTTCACATAGGAGTCCGTTGCGTAGCGTTAAAGGAAAGATGACGTTGAGACGAAAATAAACCAATCATAGGCGTTAAAAATTTCGTTGCTAATCGTTTGGAGGTTTGTCATTGGTTAAATATATTTCAATACTTTAACGCTACGCAACGGACTCCTATGTGAACAGGCCCTTAGGGTTTATTTGGATGCTAACCTGGTGAAAAAATATAGAATACATTATTAGAAAATTCTTTATAGCACGTAGGAAAATCGCACACCTCTTGTATCAGAACCAAATGAGTATTGATAATAAACAGCCATTGTACGAGACCGCGCTTCACCCAGTTCTGATGTATGCTGTCCCGGTTTGGGGCTCAGCAGCTGACACTCATATCCAGAGATTGCAAAATATGCAAAACAAGACACTCCATGGTATCAGGAAG
Organism: Dolomedes plantarius; assembly: GCA_907164885.2. Classification (NCBI taxonomy): domain Eukaryota; kingdom Metazoa; phylum Arthropoda; class Arachnida; order Araneae; family Dolomedidae; genus Dolomedes; species Dolomedes plantarius. The sequence continues at coordinate 17,325,575 of OU015495.1, read as the reverse complement.
GCGCCGTGTTGCCTACGTAACGTTCTTATTCATAGGGATCTGGCTATCGAACCTATTCAGCATCATATTAAAGATCTAGCTACGAACTTTTACAATAGGGTATACTAAATCAATAACGAAGAACTTGCTGTCTTGTTCGTTAATTCCCTTTCCTCCTTTTCAAAATTCAAAATTAAAATAGGCCGACTACTTCTGGTTTCTGACCTGTCATCTTTTTTCGATCGTTCCTCTTTACCATGCGATTCCCCATTGGACCAGCTGATTGTTGGAGAGGGGGATTGATAACCTATTCCCGGGATTCCAATCCTGCTTTCTTTCCTCTTTGAATTTGCTACTCACACCTTACCGACTTCGGACCTACCGCCTTTTTGTCCTCTTCCACTAACTTTTTTTTTTTTCCTAATCTTATTCCGAATTTCCCGTCTTCTAGTTTTGAAAATTATTTTATAGTTTCTTTTGCCTCACCCGTAGTTAAAATTCTCCATTACTATTTAAGTTAGCAATGCCACATTAGTTACTCGTACTCGTTCTAGTTAATTAGTTGATTTATCAACTAATTAGTTGATTTTTCCTCGCTTAATCATTGTCAACACTATTTGTGACCTTGAGAACGGTAATCTTATGTCACATACTAACATTGATATTGGGGATAAGGAGCTCTTGCTCCCTGGTGCCTCTACAATTTTTATGTTAATGTCAATGTCAATGGTCGCCAATGTGAAATTACCCAGTTGAAGAGTTATCGTATTTTTACCTCCATGGTAATGGTCAAACGATCAGCTGATTATCGAATTTATCATATCTAGGATTTGATTGTTTTTATATTCGATTGCTCAATTGTGCTTAGTCTTGTTCGTTTATCGTTTAAAGTAAACAAGGCGAGAATTTTTTTTAATACTTCAATCATGAGTTTACGCATTTTAAGTGTATAGGTAGACTCAAATAAATGAAACTTAAAGTTTTCAGATATTTATAAATGTGCCAGAAAATACGATTGTGTACTCTCATTTTCAATTAAGAATCGTATGCAGATTCTTTGGAAGTTCTTAGAAATATATTGAAATCAAGGTAATCAATTTTAACTCGTGTTTGGGTATCTTATTCTGTTTGAACGTAGTGCTTATTTCTCTAAAGTGTGCTACTAGAAATTTGCCCACCATATTCAGTGACTTGCGTAATGTCAAATATCTACAAACAGTTTAGTATTAGGGCTGTATGCTTTATTTGTGTATGTATTGAAATTTTTGAAGTGAAGTTATGGAAACAACGTTTGGCATACAATTCTACTCTTATGCTGAATAACGATTTTACTTTTTTTTTGATTGCACAAATTGATTCATTTATTCATTACGCTTAGTTTTTTTTTTTGTTTGTTTGTTTGTTTAGTTTTGTTTTTTTCTCTACTCGTCTATTTTACAAAAACTTTGAGTAGCTACACTTTTCTGTCCAGTGGAAGTAAAATTTACTGCCCTAGAATTTGACCCACACTTTTTCTTACCACTAAATGACTAATGAACTAGGCACTCAAATATAAACTTACAGCCAAAGTCATAGACTGCTCCTTGTTACTTACTGTGTAACAACTTTTAGTGTTGCATTTTACAATGTAACTGCCTCAGTAAAAAATACATCTTAATTTGTACTTTGACCACAGCAGATAAAAGTTCTAGGCTTCTCATTGTTATTTGATGGTTCGATGAAATGGATTACATACTACTGGGGACCTTGGAGCCTAAGTAGATATATTTTCTCACTAATCTACAGTTGACTCTGAATATTTATCATCATTTGACTAATTTTAGGTCAAGTAAAATAATATCTTTGGATTAATAACCACGTTTAGACATAGGCATAGCGTGCTTCTAACTTTTTTGTTTTAGGGGGTTGGGGAGGGGGGTGCACGAATTGAATTCAGTTAGGGCTCTCCTCCACTCATGGACTACCTGGCGGGGTCCTTAAAATATGAAATATTATGACGTTTTTTAAATTGAATAACAAAAGAATTGATATTTGAATAATATTCAAAAGTTATTCAATGAGAATAATAAATATAATATAAATAAAATGAGAAAAAAATATACCATTGAATTTTTGTTATGGATCATAACATTGTTAAAAACTATGTGAAGGATAAAGACATAATTGGAATCTTCAGTTTCACAGTTTAAAAAAGTGGTAATAAACCAACTTTTTTTAGTAAAATGATTTTTAGTGGTAATAAACCAACAGAATTTTTTTTAACCACAAAATTAAAACTATTTTTCAATGTAAATGATTTTTTACTATTGCATTTTTTTTTCTAAAGGAGTTTTCTACAATTTTCCGATTTTAACTGAATTTCTAATAACGTTTTAATTTCAAGCTAAGTTGGGGGGGGGACACGTGCCACCCTCCAATGCTATACCTATGCATTTAGAGTTATAGGTTTATATTTCCTATTATAAAGATATTAAAATATGTAATTAATTTCTTATAATAAAACTTGAAACTAAACTCCCCCTTCACCACCATAAAAAAAAATGTAATTTTTAAAAATTTCTTAGTTTACCCTATGATATTTTGGATGCCAGACAGAATTTTTTTTAACCACAAAATTAAAACTATTTTTCAATGTAAATGATTTTTTACTATTGCATTTTTTTTTCTAAAGCATTCAGATCCATACAGATTTTTAAGTTATTCGTCTCAGTTTATCATTTAAACTCATCAGTATGTTTTGCATCCCCTCAGAATATATCACATTTTCAGCTGTATCAAATGTGTTTAAATTCTGCTGCTATGTCATGTAGGATAAAAGGACTAAACCTGAGTAAACTTAGATTAAAATTCTACTGTTTGTTGTCAGGTATATTAGAGTGCTAGTTTATTATTGTGTTAACTCATCTATTTTCTCCAGCTTTCTGAATTTGTATTTCCTTTCTTCTCATCTTTAAAATCTGAACTTTATATACTGTCTAAGAATATCAGTGAAGTATCATTCATGGTGTCGAAGAAAATGGCCTATGGCGGAGATATTTTAATTCAGACATCTATAAATTTTTTAAAGAACCCAATATTATTAAAAGTTTAAAAATTAAAAGAATGAACTGGGCCTCTCATATTGCTAGAATGGATGAAAAAAATTCAGTGAAGAAGATTTTTGTTGCAAGGCCCTATACTAGTCAGAAAATAGGAAGGCCAAAACCAAGATGGCTTGACTTTGTTGAATCAGATTTTAGAGCGATAGGAGTGAGGAACTGGCAGACCAGGTGTAGAAATAGGTTGTCCTGGAGGAATCTTCAACAGAAGGCCCTGGTCCACCTTGGGCTGTCGTGCCAAATTTGATAATGATGAAGAATATCAGTGAAGCAGTTTACTTTATTTTAAAATTTTCTCATAAATCTGTTATCACTGCTTTAAAACATTGATAGATGTAATTCCTTGAATTATATGTTTGTCCCCACTTTCTAATAAATAATGAGCATGGAAAAGCTTTGTTTGGACACTTTAGTTTGTCATGTGAAATTGTTTAAATTATATAATTTACATGACTCATTGCTTATGTATTTTCTGATAGCCACTTACTAGAATTATTGCTTCTAATTATATTTTTTGCTATATCTTTAGAAATCTGAATTATATTAACTTTGATGTATATATCTTTTTTACTTATAAATAAGTAGCAAAATAAATAGTAACAAAACTTTAAGTTAAGTGTATAAATTATATAAAAGAACTGTTTTTTCTGGAAGGTAAGCCCAGTTTATATGAGTTTAAAGATTCATTTTCTGAACTGTGATCTGAATTTCAGCTTAATATTTGCATTTAAGATTCTCCCAATAGTGCATACAAGATCCATGATCAACCATTCTCCCCACCTTCTCTATAATTCACTCTTATTTTTCCCCTCTCTCTTTTTAAGTATTCATTTTAAAAGACTTATTTTAAAACATGATTTTCTTATGACATGGAAGTTTCACGCCTTTCATGGTCATTTGCTTTCTTGTCATAGTGGTTATATTATGGTGAAGTATTTCTGTAGCATTAAGTATTTTAATCTCTTTTCTTTCATCATTTTAACTATAATTTTATATTTTAGGGCTTATCATCATGAAACTATGATTGAAATATGAAATCCTATTTAAAAAACCTTATTGGGAAATTATTTAAGATGTTATTGAGTAAACAGCTGAAATTTAGTTGTGTGCTTGTTTATGTTAAAAGTGATAAAAGCTTCGTATCAATCTAAATTTCACACACAGAATTAACAGCTCATATGGCATCATTGAGAAAGGTTTTTTACATACTTCTTATGTATACTAAGAATATTTTAAATAATTTTTTGAATATTTTTTCCAGAAAGACTGTATCTTACCTAAGTTTAGCAATAAACCTTGTAATAAAATTTTCAAAATGACTTTTTTGTAATACCAAAATAATTTTACATTGTTAACCCTCTAACCGACCTACCGGTCATTATGACAAGCAGTGGCAGAACTAACTGGTGGGGCAGGAGTGGGGAGAGGTGGGAATGCTTGACTGGCTTTGACATCCTCAGTCAGTTCCTGGATGTCAGGGAACAAAATAAAAAGTGCTTAGTGGTAAATCAAAATAAAACAGCCAAAAGAAATCTGTTGTACAACTGAACTTGACAAAAACCTTTAATGACACACACAAACAAGATCAAAAAACATAAAGGGGAATTAAGGGTTTAAAAACCCAATCAATAATACAAGCATAGAACTCGTTCACCCATAGGAACACTCATTCCATGTCAAAATCTAAATCAAATATATTTTAGGTAGAGAGAATATGAGATTATCTCAGTCAAGAAGTGCCACCAAACATTGTCTATAATTATTTAAATACAGTAGTGCTACCTAACTGAAACTTTCTCAACAGAGCACATCAGGGTTTTACAAGTGCTCTCCGTTTGCCGGTAAGTTGCAATTTTGTATAAGTATGGTGGTCAAAATGACCAGTAGGCCTGTTATCACCACTGAGCTTGACGCTTCGGACAAGGACTATGACTCGTATGCTGAGTCAAAAGAAGCTATTATTTTTTGAGGGAAACAATTCAGATAGTAATGATGAAAATCTTGTAGACAAGACACCTTCCCTTCTCCGTGAGCCCACTCCAGGTTGCAACGTAACAGTTACTTCGAAGAACAAGTCATCTTATGAAGAAAGTGTAGTGCCAATTAGGCGTAGGTTCACTAGAAGATGAGTAAACATTATTTGTTTGGACAAGAACAAATGCTCTGAAAGTGATGAAGAGGCACCTGCCACCTTTTATGGTAAAAAGAACTGTTTTATGTGGAATTCAGGACCTGTGCTAACTGCTGCTCAGAACATACTTCGAGTAAAATTGAGTTAAATGGAAGGCCCTGCTGTTCTTGGAAGTAAGGTTACACCAGAGCAAATTTGGAGGCTGTTTTTCACTGATGAAATGATAACCAAAGTTGTCCATCACACAAATCAGAAGCTTGCTAGAACTCATGCCAGAATTGAAGAACCTGACAGCCACCACTACAAGGACACAAGAAATGATGAAATCAATGCTTCGATAGGGATTACAGTGCTCTGTACGTTTTTTAAATCATCCTGTGAAGCCTTGACATCACTCTTCTCTACCTCAATCACTGACAGGCTGATTTTTCATGCCATCATGTCTGAGAAACGTTGTGCAATTCTTTTTAGAGCCCCATGATTTGATGATGTAGTTACCAGATTTAAATAAATGAATGAATAAGTGTAGGTGATTTTTTTCCCTCACTATTCATCACTTATATATCACCCTGTGCACAATATCAACATGCAATTTGATTGTAATCATGCAAATTAACAGCTTTTTGAACTTGGAGGTCAATTTGACTGATTGTGGCACCAAATTCATGGGCCGGTTAGAGGGTTAAAAATGGAAATCTGTTTCTATTTTATCTCTAGATTTGTCTCTAGAGGTGTAAAGACCCTTTTATAGTATAAAAATTAGTAATAACAATAGGAAGGTCATACTTATCACATTGGAAGTTGTCAGTAATAGTATAAAATGCAATCTGTTACTAATTGTGAGATCGATCACTGTACTATGCCACCTTCATGGTGTAGTGGTTAGCATTCTGAGCTGCCACTCAGTAGGCTTGGGTTCAAAGCCCAAATAAGACTTTGTTGTTTCTGTGTCATCCCCCTTATAGGGAGCAATGCTGGCTCACCTTTATGTAAAGTATCTGGTAAAATAGCGGTGAATAACAAAAGGTAAATGTCTAACGACAAGTGCCTCCGCATTAGACTAAAAAAAGAAAAAAATCTCTGTACTACTAATGTGATAAGTCATACTTATCTTGGTCATTTCAGCAGTCAGTCATTTATAATATATAAGTGTTAAAATTTTAAAAGGTAATTAAATTAAATTTTTTGTCTTGAAAATTATATTGTATTTTATTTTAAACAGCCTCAAGTCTGCAAATTATATTGTTGAATAGCTTCTTTATTTTTATTTGTTTTTTCTTGCTCTGTGCTGCTACTGCAACAGTTTATTTATTTGGACTTTTATCTGGCAGTATTACACAGAAGAGAATCATTAATACTTTTCATTTCATCAACTCACAATGAGAGTTCTTTGATTCAGACATATGTAGATTTTGTTTGTTACGAGGGATTTATATTTAAAGCTCCCTAAAACCAGATTTTTCTAGTTCTACAAAGCTTTGCGAGAGATTATGTATAAAATATCCATTGTATAGTCTTTTCTATTAAATCATATTTAAGTCTTTCAGCTTAAATTTCTTTGATTTTGTCTTTTAGAATGGGAAAACCAAAGATTCTGCTTGCTGCAACTGCAGCTCTTATTAATGCAGTTACTGTTGGAATTTGTTCTACTTACTCATCAACAGCAACAGAAAGCATGAAATCAAGTTCACTTAATCCATCTGATTCGGAAGTATCATGGATTGGTAGTACACTTCCTCTAGGGGCAGTTTTTGGAGGGCTAATTGCAGGTTAGTAACCCCTTTTACTCAAATCATTTTTTGATTCAGAAAGCATTCCTTCTGTGATGGACAAATCTTTCTTGAGTGATTCTTTAAATTTTAATGCATGTAGTTTAAAATTGCTTATTCTAGCCCTTTCTTTTCTTTTGCCCAAGCTAGTTACTGAGTGGTTAACACTTTAAAATACCAGAGAAATAGCTGAGACTGGAAATGTGAATGTTTAACTTTTGAGATTGTTATGTATCAGCAATATATGTATGTCACCTCAAGGATAAAAAAGGCCAACTCTTATGTTAGTAGTATTTTTAAAAAAAATGAACAGTTTTAGCATTAAAAATACCCGAGGGCCTATGATAGATATCTATTAAAGAAACTTACTTTATTATTTAATAAAAACTTATAAACTATTGAGTGAAACTACATTTTAATAATATTTAGTATAACTGAAAATGATTTCAAGGGATTAAAAACACTTAAATACTAACAAAAATGCATAAATTATCAATGTTTAAATTATGTACCTTAAAAAAGTATTGTATCTCAACTTTACCCCATTTTAAAGTGCCAGACGATTGCTGAATGGCTAGGGCACTGGTGCTTGGTACCAGAGTCTGTGGGTTCGAGCCCAACTTTTCGCATGGACATTAGTAGCCATTCAGAATCAGCTTTAAGCAGTAGGTCCTGGTCTAATTAGCCTTTGAGTAGCAAAAATTGACCATAGCACTCTAAACGAAACCAAACCCAAAAAACCCATTTTAAAGCTATTCTTTTGATGATAGAGGTTTTATTTTATTCATTTAAGACTTTATTATTGGTGGATATAATAGATTTTGCATTCTTAATCATGACAAACTAAGCATAAGTAATTATGAATGCATTTTAAAAAGATAAAAAACCTTTTACCTATCATAAGAGTTAAATACAGAATTAATAGGATTTTGTTCTAATTGATAATGGGGAAGATTATTAGTTATTGATTTTTATATGAGTAATTTGAATTATATTTCTCTTTGTGAATAAGCAAAACTATAGAAGTTTTACCTTATAGCTATCTTTCATTTTATTAGTTAATTTTTAAATTCATTGAGAGAAAAAAAGTCATTTTGAATGTCTGTATTTTGTATTGGGATATAAGATGCCTAGCTTGCTCTTGTTAGAGAGTCCTCTATATGAGGTAATCTGGAATTTGTCAGAATGCAAACCAGTGATAGGAGTTCACTTCTTCACTTCTGATGGTAGATCCACTCAAGTTAATTATTTGTATCCAGGCAATGCAGTCCATGATCCAGATTTTCTTGAATATTTAAAAAGCTCTTTCCCTTTGAAAATACTCTATGGATCCTCTGTATATGGTAGATCATCTAATAGTTCAATGGCAAGGTCTAATACTACTAACTTTTTCCTGTTTTTATACATCCAAAAATGAATTGTTTGTTTTTTGTAACATAATATACTTCAAAAATAAATGTTAGCTGAAGTATCTTGTGTGTTTTTCTGTTCTTTAGATATACTTGTTATTGTACTGAGTTCCCTATCATATTTTAATTTAAATCACTAGTTCATAAAATGTTATTACTATACAAGTTCAAAAGATTAACCTTTTTTTTTTAGCCTAATGTCTAACAAACGACCATAATTGGGAATTTCTGTCATAGTCAAGCATTAATTCACTAGTATGATTAACATATACATGCATTCAAGTTATCTGGTCATTATCATAGGAGCATATGGATGTTTGTTTTACAATGTTCACAATGTGAGTGAAGAACACAGTGAACAGTAATGGTATATTTTGAAAGATATCAGTTTTATGAGAAAAATAGTGCCTGTAAGCATGTAGGAAGAAATTGATGTGGGTTTTTACCAGTGAATTTTGTATCTGTTTAAAAATTGACTTGTTTATTCTATTTTAACGTTAAAAAATCTATGAAATGTTACTTTTTCTATACTTTTTGTAAAATTTGTTTTTACATATAACAGGAAAATTATAAGGACATATTTTTCATACTTCCATGGATACAAATGTGCTAAGTAAATACTAAAAGTTGCATCTGAACAACAAACAAGGAAGCAAATAATTCTGAATGTTCTCACTTTAGCAGAGTGTAACTTTATTTTTAGAAGTGGATATAGATGTAGAAGCAATATTTGGTTTTAAAGATTGCACTGCAGACAGTGCATGCTTTTCAGTCCATGATAGATGACAAAAAACATTTGCATTTCTTAAGTAGTGTTAAAATAATTTCCTTTAAGCATCCTTAAGCATAATTCTCATGTTTATACAGGGTGAAAACTAAGTCTTATTTAATGGCTACATAAAAATGCTAGTAATGCAAGAATGTTTTATGCATTTATATTTCTCCACTAGTATAGGATTTTGATATTCTAGAAATTATTGAAATTTTTCTTTACTAGTTCATAGTTGACGCAGAATGATCAGATTGTCTATTCATATAAAGGAAAATTATTGAAAAGTTTCCTTTTTAAATTTATATAGATGTATAATATTGTCTATGTTTAAAATAATCTCTGTAGTTGAATTTGGGTAGATACATATGTATTATATACATTAAAGAAGAATTGCCGCATAATGAGGGTTCACTTCTTATGAAGACAATGTCTTCTTATTGTGTTTGTAAAAGTTTTAAAGCCTCTTCTATTTTTTTTAATAGCATAAATCATAATTACCATATTTTTTGGACCATATGATGCACTTTTTTACATTTGAAAAAAAAATCAACCTAAAGTTGGGGTGTATCTCATGGTCTGAAGTTAACATAAAAATAAAATCTTTATACTGCATTGAAGTTATTAGCGAAGCTCAATTACTGTTGCAACATGTTAATAAAATTAGTACAGCACACTAGTAAAAGTAAGTATGTAGGGTAACCTCAAACTGAAAATAGCATGTACATCCTCACACACAGAAAATACATTTTGATATCCAAGTTATCTCGAGGCATGTGGGGGAATCACCTATATACACTCTTTATCTATGAGCATCAATAGCCATTAGTCTGTGACCATTATGGTTCAGATTACTAATATAGGTCTGGATTATTTTTATTGGTCATTAAAATTTTTATCCTAAAATTACAAAAAATCATTATAAAACAAAAAAGAATTTCCTATAATGTGAGCTGTAAATTAAATGTGATTAATTATGCAAAACAATATGGAAACAGAGCAGCAGAAAGACATTTTGGTCCACCACCAACAGAGAAAAGGGTTCGCGAGTGGATAAAACAAGAGGAACAATTAAAACTGTCATGTAAACACAAGAAAACATTTTGTTCGCACTTAGATAAATGACCAGAATTAGAAGTAGAAATAAAAAACTGGGCAACTGCTAATGGAATTTTAGATTTTAACGGATCACCATCTTGGTGCATTAGATTTATGAAAAGACATGGGTTATGCATGCATGCAAAAACCACTCTAGCCCAAAGAATGACACTTGACTCTGAAGCTAAAATTGTAGAATTCTGTAGATTTGTAAAACCAGAGAGAAAGAAATTTAACTTTGAACTTAATCAAATTGGGAATATGGATGAAGTGCTTTTACCTTTGATGTTCCTTCAAATAGAACTGTAGATTCAAAAGGCACCAAATCAATATTGATCAAAACAACAGGTCACGAAAAAACTCACTACACTGTAGTTTTAGCTTGTTAAATGGACAGAAGAAAACTACCACCCATTGTTAATCTTCAAGAGAAAAATGTTACTGAAAGATGAAATTCCTAGTGGTATTATTATCCATGTTCGAGAGAAAGGCTAGATCGGGGGGTCCCTAAAGTGGTCGATATCGACCCCAAAGGGTTCGATAAGAGTTCTCTAGGGGTTGATGAATACACGAGGATCGTAAGGGGGTTGATTAATACCAAAGATGATCAATTAAACTGTCTAGGAAAAATATAGAATATTCCAATAAAAAAATCAAAATACGGATATGATCAACTGCTGACTACCCTAGTTATAGCTTGAGTTTTGCCTTAGCCTACACTGTTTACAGCATGTGTTACTCTTCTTTTACACATCTGGCAAAGTTACTAGTATTGCAAACATGTTATGAATGTTGGTAGTTCATTATACGCAGGCATATGTTACACTGTTACACTCTAGTAGGGTTGTCACTTTAAGTATTTTATATCTAAATGTAGATATTTTGTCCTTTACAGAGAAAATATCGTAATATATCGAAAATCTTTAAATTTAGATACTATTTTATTACCGTTTCCTATCTAGTGGTACTGAATAGATAAAATTTAGATATAATTATAATCTCAATTGACACCTCGGCTCCCTCCGCTTTCGCGTATCAGCCAATGAATCACTGAAGACCAGCCGCTACGTAGCAATACCTGAATTCGCAGTTGAGTGTTAATTTCCCAGGTTCAGTGACATTTTTCGTTGCTGTGGGGCTCTAGGATGCTGGATATACAGTACAGGTCTGCAATCCACTCAAGGCACCCCAAGCCCCCAGATATAATTATAATTCCTTCCAATTCTAAATATCTATTGTTAGCAGAAGGTGGCAATGCTGCACTCTGAGAAAAAACAGGCAGTTCTTTATAGCTTGTGCAGAAGTGAGTTGTGTCTCTTACTACTGCTGTTTTGTTCTGCTACAAACGTATTGTGTTTTAACATTAAAAGTCAGATTTTAATACCCATAATGTTGGCTACCAATGCTCAGAAGAAATGCAGACAATATTCGCAGGAGTATTTGAAATATGGTTTTATGCCACCGTTGCTAATGAAACTATTCCTATGTGCTTATTATGTGAAAAAACTTTCAGCAATGATGCTATGAAGCTGGCAAAAATGAAAGACCACTTGGAAAGGAACCATTCTGATAAGAAAAACAAAGATTTTGATATTTCAAAAAACTAAAGGAGAAATTTAGAGTTCCGCCAAATTTGAATACATACTTGAAGTCATCTGCTAGTGTTGATAAAGAAGGATGACTGAAGACATCCTATAGGATCTCTCTTAATATAGCAAGGAAAGGCAAACCGTATACAATTGGTGAAGAGATTATAATACCAGCTATAAATGATGTAGTTGAAAATCTTATGAAGAAAGACTCAACTAGTTTTAAAATGCATGCCATTAAGTATAAGCACTGTACAGCGATGTATTGAGGAAATGGCCGATGATGTGGAACAAACTTGAGCTCCAGCATTGTAAGTTTGCTATTCAACTTGACAAATCAACTTTAGGAAGTTCAAATCTTCTCATGGCTTATGTTAGGTTTCATATCCCATCCCTGAATGAAACTGTTGATGAATTTCTATTGGCTAAATATCTTGAAACTGATTCAAAAGGTGAGACAATTATTTTTATATTTGCAAGATTATTTGAACAAGCACAGCATTCCTTTCAGGAATATTACTGCAGTAGCTACTGATGGTGCACCTGCTATAGTAAGCCATTACAGAGGATTTCTTGTCTTTCTAAAGGAAAAAGTTCCTAAAGTACATACTATTCACTGTGTCCTACACAGGCAGCATCTTGTAGCCAAAAAACTAAGTGACGAACTTCATGATGCTCTAAAAATGTGCATCAGGTCAATTAATAAAATTAAAGCTCATCCTCTGAATTCCCAACTGTTTGCGAAGTTATGTGAAGAAAATGATGAAACTTTCAAACAATTACTTTTACATACTAAGGTAAGATGGTTGTCAAGAGGTGATAGTTTGCAGAGGCTTGTTGACTTGTACGACTCATCTGAACAGTTTCTTAGGAATGTGGATCCATCACTATGTGACGAGTTAAAACAATGCAAGAACCATCTGTTCTATTTGGAAGACCATTATTTGAAATTTAATGAAGTACAGAAGCATTTGCAAGGGAAAAATGTTACAATTGTCCAGGCTTGAACAATCAATAGCCTTTCAAGTAAAAATGGAACTATTAAATCTTCACTGGCATGATCCGATTTTAAATATTTTTCAAACTTGCGAGTACTAAAAGAAAATGAAAAGATTACCAAATGTGATTTGGAGATATTAAACATCTTGATAAATTAAGAGAAGACTTTAAAGCACGTTTCGAAGACTTATGGATCGAAACGTAATCGGAGGTATGGATCGAAGACTTATGGATCGAAACGTGGTATCGGAGAATATGCATATTCCCGATGGTTTGTTACACCATTTGATGTAAAAGTAGATAATGAAGGTAGTGAACCTGGCTTAGAAGATGAACTGATTGAAATATGTGTAGATCTCGAAGCTAAAGCGTCGTTTAAAAATAAAAACCTCAGTGAATTTTGGAGCAATAACAATATTGCAACTAAATATCCCAAGCTCAGAGCAGAAGCCGAACCTTTCTTACTTGCATTCCCAACTTCATACATGGTTGAAGCTGGTTTTAGCCACGCGAATGCAATTTAACAAAACGGAGGAACAGATTGAACTTTGGAATTCGTGGTGATTTGTGATTAAAACTTACCAATTTTCAACCGATTATCAATAATCTTGCTGCTTCTCTTCAGACACATCCATCTCACTAATATCAACTATTTTAATAAAAAGGTATGTTAACATTTTTTTAAGGTATTCAGTAGTAGTCGCAAAATGACAGTAAGAGGTTTTTTTCATCCAGTATAATTTACGTTATATTTTTAACAATGGTTGTGTATTTTATGTAATATGACACTTATGGTTTAAGAACTATAGGCAGATTTCCATCTATCCATAATTTTGCTATTATTTTTTAAGATTATAACAACAATGGAGAATATCTTCTTTTTCCGTTAATGTTATTGGGTGGATTTTGTAAGATATGGGAACTATAAATTCTTTCGTTGGGTTGCTATGCAGGTCTCCTTGTTGCTTAACATCAGAAATGCAAAAAATGATTTAATGTTTTTGTTGAATACTTAACCTGGTGAGGGGGGGTGGGGGTCTATAAGAAAGCAAATATTCTATGAAGGGGTTGATGAGATAAAAAGTTTGGAGACCCCTGGGCTAGATGGACGAAACAGGAAGGAAATTTTGGATACGAAAGGAATGGGCAAAACGTCCTGGTGCATTGTTTTAAAAAGCCTACAATGTTGGTGTGGGATCAATTTAGAGTGCATATAACCAAATCAACCAAGACACTTCTAAAGGAATTGAAAACTAAAATAGCTGTCTTTCCTGGAGGCCTCACAAGTCAATTACAACCCTTAGATGTATCTGTCAATAAACCATTAAAAAAAGTGGAATAAATGGATGGCAAAGCCAAATCGCATTGTTACAGCAACAGGACATATGAAATGGCCAACAATTTCAGGGGTTTGTACCTGAGTAAAAAATTGAATGATACCGAAGATGACACAGTTTTTGAAGGGAGTAACAGCAGTAGTTCAGATGAAAGTATTACGAACAGTGACATATACGAGACAAGTGAGTGAGTGATTGCACCAAGAGTGAAGATGAACTGAATATTCATTGTACAGTAGAGTCCCAATAATCTGAAATGATTGGGACCAGACCCTTTTCGGATTAAGCGAAATCTTCCTTAAAATAAAATTTCATAATAACGTGTGATTACATAAATATTCCATATTACGTGTGATTATGCAGTTTATTTTATAAGGTCTATCTAAACATAACCAAATATCTGTACCAAATGGGTGATAAAAGAGCAGACCGCTGCCTAGTACAGTACAGTAGAGTGTAAGTTGTTCTAACAATGCGTCATGCTTGACAGTTGGGTTTTAGACAATCATCAGACTGTTGAAATAGTTTTGAAAGAACCTGTCAACATCTCAGGCGAGAGTGAAAGTGAATCAGATGGTGACAGCGAGCAGAGGGTATCCCACTCAGATTCTGTGGCTGCATTTGAGGTAGAGCTACGCTACATAGAGCAACACTCCACCTCGCCCAGCAGACACCATTTTTCTGACGCTTTAGTGTAATTTGGCTTCAAGGGAGAGGTATTCTTCTCTTCGAAAAAAAAAACAGATTTTTCAAACCAATGAAGTTTAGTAGTAGTTCAGTGCATTGTCTAACTTTTGTAATTTTCAGAAATATACATTATATTACTTAGTATGACTGTGGTTTTATTGAAAACTTAGTTCTTTTTTACTTTTCTTTTCGGATTAAGCAAACTTTTAGATTACCAAAGTTTGGATTATCGGGACTCTACTATACGAATTATTTTAACGATAAATAAAAATTAAGTAATAAATTGAAAATATCTTTATATACCTAACAAAATACAAAATAGTCTTTTCTATAAATCCTCCCATAAATTTGAGATGTGTCCTATGGTCCAAAAAATATGGTACTTTCAAGGTCTTTTAAGTATATATGGAAAGCAACTTAGCAACTTTCTCCATAAACTTAGTAAACATCAGCAGTAAAATGTGAATGTATGAAGAGTATGTGGAACAAGAGCAAATATTTTTCTAGCAGTTCAAATCTTTTAAGAAAATGAAAGAATAAGTAAATATAC
Source organism: Dolomedes plantarius (assembly GCA_907164885.2). Taxonomy (NCBI): domain Eukaryota; kingdom Metazoa; phylum Arthropoda; class Arachnida; order Araneae; family Dolomedidae; genus Dolomedes; species Dolomedes plantarius. The sequence continues at coordinate 17,310,160 of OU015495.1, read as the reverse complement.
TATCATATGACTAAAGTGAAGTAAAATATATCTGTTTGTTACTTTTTATTTGCATGTTTTCTATTTTTAGGTTATTTGGCTGATAAAATTGGCAGGAAAGGAGTTATGATGTACCTGTCTATTCTGCTGCTCTTAGGATGGCTCCTCATAGCATATGCCACTTCACTGCCATTCGTATACATTGGAAGATTTATTAGTGGTATATGCTGTGGACTGATTTGTGTTGTTACACCAATGTATATTGTAGAAATTGCAACTCCTGATGTGCGTGGCACTTTAGGATGCAGATTCCAGATGTTTATCTGTGTGGGAATAATCCTAGTTTCAGGTCTTGGTAAATATTTCAATTGGAACTGGGTAGCAATAGCTGCCTCTGTTGTCACTGTTTTAGCTCCACTATTTATGTTATTCATGCCAGAATCACCTTGTTGGCTGTTGAAAAAAGAGAAACACGCAGAAGCTGCTAGCTCCATACGTTTCTTATACGGAGATAAATGGGAAATCTCAAGTGCATTCATTTTTGAAAATTACAAAGAATCTCATAAGAATATGAGTATCGATATAACACATCCAACCGTATACAAGCCTGCAATGCTTTCTGTTGGTCTTATGTTTTTCCAACAATTTTCCGGATCCAATGCCATATTGTACTATACTGTTTTAATATTTAAAGAAGCAAAAAGCTCTATTGATCCTACGGAGGAGAATATATTCGTTGCCTTTATTATGTTTTTCTTTACTTTACTTAGTTCATTGTTTATGGATAAACTTGGAAGAAAGATATCTCTAATCATATCTGGACTACTAACATGTGTAGCACTTAATGCTATGTCTACTTTCCTAGTTTTATCTCAGAATAATCCCTCCTTAAAAGAAATGTATGGCTGGGTTCCACTTTTGTGTATGTTAGTGTACATCGCTGCCTTCTCTGTTGGGTTAGGGCCTATTCCTTGGCTCATGATGTCTGAAATGTCCCCGACTCATGCTCGTTCCTTAATATGCGGTTTAGGCACTGCAATATCTTGGATTTTTGCATTTATTATCACAAAAACCTTCATCAATATTGAACAAGCAATAAAGGACTATGGGACATATTGGTTTTATTCATTTTTCTGTTTATTATGCTGCTTCTTCACTTTGCTTTTACCAGAGACTAAAGGGAAATCCTTTGAGGAAATTAAAGGATATTTTTCTAGCAGTGAATCTCAGCTACAGCGGCTTCAAGAAGAGGGAGATGAAGAAATGAATACCCCTGAGAGTTAATGGGATGCAGCTCACTTATGTTTAAAAACTTTTATACTAAGTATTAATAACTTATTTTTATTACAGTTGTATTTAAAAAAATATATTTTTTTATTTAAACTTAAGTTTATAATTTATTCATATTTATTTTCATTATTTTTGTTAGTAGTTCCTTATTTACTGCAGTCTATTCATTAACTGTATTACTTTTGAAATATGTTATCTAACTAAAAATCCTTAGTGTGAAATAAGAGATGTAATATTAATTCCACTCCAAATTATTTTCATAAAACAGCTGACTTTTATTGATAAAGTCCCTTTATTTACTTATAGATTTCAGAATTATTAAGTAAGTCTTGAAACACTGGATTTCACCAAGGAATGGTTAAATTTGTCTTGGTTAAGCTTATTGTATTCCCTTTCATTGCACTGCTGAAACTAAAATAAATTTGCCTAGAATATATATATATATGTGTGTGTTGGGAGGGGGGGGGGTATAATTATTTATGAATCACTCTCTAAACAGATTTCAAAAAATAAAATGAATGTGAGTTTTAGTTGTTTTCAATGTCATATAAAATATAAACTATTCTTCAATAAGGTGGATTATTTGTTAATGTAACCTATATGAAATTTATAGAAGACTTTTAAAGTGGAAAAAAAAGCTTTGTTAAAATCACAATTGCAATTAAAATGTCTGCTAGTTTTAAACTAATTGGTATAGTTCTTCAGGTCACAGAGCTTTGGGTGTGGACAATTCACAATTGTGAATATTATTAAATTCTGAAATAAATAAGAGAATCAATGGAATTCTATTGATTTTTGATTTTAAGAAGCTTTTTTCCCTTCTCATTTGTTTATGTGTCAGTAAATTTTTAGTTTCTACTAAAGCAAGTTAAATAATTTAACTGCGTATTGACATAGCTTGAAAAGCCAGTATTTGTCTATTTTAAATAAAATCAAATTTGAAATAATTCTAAGCACTCTCTGTAGGAAAGATATAATGTCCGTTTTAAAAAAATTGATTATTAAATATATCTATAATAGTAGGTTATATCTGTATGTTATATGTAACAGTAAGTTATCTCTATGTCTGTTAAGCAACAAAGGCATGTCCATACAACTATTTGATAGTGTTTGTTTAAACCTTATCTAATTAGTAGTAATACTAATTGAAACTGGGTAATAATTAAATTAAGCGATATTTAAGAAGCATGTTCACCTAGGACTATATCGTTCTTTCATAGGAGAGTTCTCATTGTCTTTGGTTAGTTTTTCATTTGAAAGGAAGAGGCCACTGCAAAATGTGTTCAACCTTGAATTTCAAAATTGAAATGTTTTATTTTCATTAAATAACAGTCTTTAATGAGCATAACTGTGCTTTTGAGCCATTATTAAACTGTAAGGGTTGCTATGTATATTGTAAAACAGCAATTATGATTAGGAATTCTGCAAAGAAATTTTTAATAATCAATTTCTTATACACTTTGGAATAGATAATTTTCTTGCAGAAATGTATCAGAGTTTGTGTTTCATAACATAAATACATGAAGAGCAATTCTGCAGAAGATATTTAAATATATAAATAATTATTAGAGACTTTGTAAAATTAAATTACATGGTAGTTTTAAAAAATTCTTGTTTGATCATGTTTGAGTCATAAATCAAGTTAACAAATTTGAAAACCCTTTTTCAGAGCTTAGTTCATGTTTGTAGGTTGGTAGTATTTTTAAATATTTTCTTATGAAGAAAAATATATCTTTGAACAAGTATGATATCTGTAAAAAAAAGTAATTTTATATCACTATAAAGTTTTCTTCCTTTTGATTATATAGGTATGGCATCAAAGAGACATAAAAATAAAACATCTGGATAATCAAATGCAATTACTGTTACAAATGAATTTGCATATTATCTATTGAATGACCATTTATATGGGTTGCCCTTCTGCCTGAAAATAGCACAGAAGAAATAAGCAGACATTTACAAATCTACTTTTAATAAATTTGGTTTTATAAAAGTAATATGGTTTTAACTAATTATGGTTTTAATTCTGTGATTATTGGTTTGTAGCGAAAGTCAAATTTTTATATTGTTTTCACATCGAGTTATGTGAAGTGAATAGCACACATGAAAGAGAGAGTTTTTACAGTCCAACATAGTGAGGGGGTCATTATTATTTGTACAAGAATATTTATTTACTTTTTCTTCTGCTTCACAGTCAAAATATTTCAGGTATATCGTGCCTATAATATAAGTGTTACATAAGGAGAGTGTCTACAGTAAATGTAGATGATATATTGTTGTCTCATGAAATTTTAAGACATGGCTGTGTAGATGTCAATATTGTGATAAGGTAGCATTTAGAAGTTTCTGGGCAGTTTTGTCATTGTTTCATTTCATAACGTAACTTTTAAGCATTCTGTTTCCATCAACTTCTTTAGTGAGTGGATATCACTAATTTTTTTTATGATGTATTGTATGTATAAGTAAAGAGTAAGTGTCAGCAACATTTTTTTACCTTGCATTTGATTTATCAGTAAACTGTAGCTGAACTTTTTTTTTCCTGTTGCTTGCATTTTAAGATTTTAAAATGGTTGAATTATTAGTCAGTATAAATATTTACGATGCTGTTAGAAATCTACATTGTCCTATGAAACTTTTTGTGAGAGAATGTAAAATATGGCTATAGAAGGTTAGAGAAAATATCCACCATCCTATCTGTCAAACTGATGAAATTTTGTTAACTACTTGCAGTCGAATGTCTGGACTGAAACTGAAATTTTTAAAAGCTGATATGATTTCACATTAAAAAATGTCTTACAAATTGGATTCTATTAGATTAAGATAGCTTGTTGATTTCAATCACAAATCTCTCATTTCTTTTTTTTTTTTTAATGAGATGAAAATGATGCTGTTATTAGCATGTTTCTTGCACTCCAAAGTAGAAATGATTGCCTGCTTATAAGTTAGTTTGCTAAGAAATTGAGATGCGAAGGAAAGTTTTGCTGTTGCTGAAATTAAAAACTTAATATTGTGCATAAGGCATTAGTTTCTTTTTAAATTCTGTATATAGTTTAGTATTATAATGCATAATTTTAAAATGATATTCGGGAAATTAATTTAAAAGGGTAAATTTATGATCGAAAAAAAAATGGATTGTAGTTTAGTACCTGAATGGAATTTTAAGTTTTTTTTTTCACTTATCCCCAGATATTAAATCAGTTTATGGATTCCAGTGGCATTAATTTTGCAATTGAGGAGGTAAATATTATTGTTTTAGATATCCTTCTTAGACATGCCTAGACAATGAAGAGTAGGATCAGGAGTTGTCAGTCCATCAGTACAATGGATGTAAAGCAGGAAAGATTTGATTCCATTATTGAACTACAAGGTTCTGATATGTCTGTACAACCTTGTTGCATCAGCTCTAGTTAGGATCCAAGTTGCTCCTGGTTTATTTTAATTGTGCCAGTAGTGGGGGGAAATTAAATGAAGCATTTAAGTGAAATTGTAATGTATATATACTGTGACGTAGAAGGGGGGGGGGTCTATCATGCCCCGGATGCCACTCGCGGAGGGGCACCAAATGGTCCCCAAAATCATGGGGGGGCTGCCAAAAAGATATTGTGTCCCGGGTGCCAATTATGTTCGCTACACCACTGTATATATATTTTTAAGATCCGTGAGTGCAGTTTATTTTAACCAAAATTTATTAACAGCCAGGTATCCTAAAATCGAAAATCACTATTACTTGGAAGGATAATTTTGTATGTCTCTTTATGTATGATTTTTTTTAAAGTTAAGTTTTTACATTTCAGACCACACGAATATTGATTATGAGTGCACAAATTAAATAAATCCTGTTTATAGATAGAAGAGGTAGTCATAATAATGTATTATATTTATTAATATCTAGACTTTAGTGATAATAATTTATACTACATATCTTTTTGTTATTGCATTTGTTTAAAATTGTATACAAAAGTTAAGGTCCCAGATTTGTTATGGGTGTACATCCTATTTAGAATGCATTGTTTTATTGTCCTTATATATTTATGTTTGTCTTTTTGACTTTATAAAACATATCTTAGGTGTAGAATATGTTTTATATTGATGAATTATACATTATGAAGTCCATCAAATAAATAAAGCTTAAAAAATGCATTTCATTAAAAATTTATTGGCTTATTAAATTTTATAAATAACAATTATTTATATGTATATTTGATTGAATTTGTATCATATATATACTTTTTAATTTTATAACACTTAGGTTTTGTCGATTTTGTGGAACAGTTGAGAGGTACCTTAGCTCTACAAAGGTATATATATTTCAAGCATCATTTATTGGTCTCTAAATTAAGACAATATGTATTGAAAAAAATTGAAATAAAATTAGTGTTAATAGCTGTTGTAAGTTCAGAAGTTCATTCATGGGCTGCATCTACCCGATTCTGGGTGCATTTGGAAATAAAAGACAAAAAGTCCTTCAAGAAGCAAAAATATATTTATTCAGAAGACAGCAAAGTTGGAGCTCAATCGCTTACAAAAGACAAAACACATAGGACCATAGGAACAAATGGCTAACTGTGTTGCCTAGGCCAACGCCTTCAAACACAGATTTTTCAGAAGAATCTTCATCGGAGAGCTGAAGTACCACAGAAAATAGTAATGAAAGTTCGTAGTATAGCGACGTAAGTTCAGGAAATGCAACACAAAAAGTGAAGCAGAGAGTCATTTGGTCAGAACTTTGGAAGGTGAAAAGAACAGTTATCATTGGATGTCTCCTGGATCCATGAGATGATACGCTGGTGGAGGTGGAGTTAATGGCTGTCTGTAAGCTGGATTTCAATTGGCAAGAAGAGAGAGAAGAAAGAAAAGTGATTGGATAGAGAGATAAGGTTCAGAATCCGTGAGTTCAATAACTACGAAAATGAGCAAAGCCAAAGGATTTACTCGGAAACAAAATTAAAATAGCTAGAAGAAAGTTTAAGGATAGTAAATAGGTTTTTATTTTATTTTATAAAATTTTTAAATGTTTTTTGCCTTGGCAAAGCCAAGTATAGTTTTTTATATTTTTTATTTTTATTTAAATGACGAGGACAAACAAAAAATTAAGGCGAAAGACTCAGGATGGCACGAGGCCTTTTCCTGTTAGTGGGGTCAGCGTGATCATAATTTGCAAGATTAGATAAGAGTTCACTGTCAATTGAGTTGTGAAAATTAATAGCTTGATTTCTGAGATAATTTCGAATAGTAGGGATTCCTAACTCCCTATAAATACAAGTATTTCTGAAATACCAATCCGCGTTAACAATTTGTCGAATGGTGCTGCTCTGAGCAGAAGCGAGTTTTTTAATATGGGTGTTTGCACAATATGACCACGCTGGCCCTCCATAAGTTAAGATAGGAGTTATAAATGAGCATTTTGTTGGCTAAGCTTAATTTGCGGTTCCGAGAAATTAAAAGGTAAATTAATCTTCTGGCTGCTCGGAACTTGTCCCTGACATGGAGGATATGGTGTTTCCAAGGGATATTTTTATCTAATACGATACCAAGGTATATGACAGTATCAGACCACTGGATTTTTGTGTTTCCTATTTGTATTTGGTGACTGTTGAAAAACTTTTCACGTTTAGAAGTAAACATGACAGCAACTCATTTTTCAGAATTAATTTTAATTTTCCATTTGTCGAGCCAATTTTGAATGGGGGACATGTGGGTATTGATGTACTTTACATCATATTTGAAATTTTTGTTGGTGGTGTAAAGGGCAGTGTCATCAGCGAAAATAGCAATATTGGTGTTAATATTTTGGGGTATATCGTTAATAAATATGTTAAATAAAATTGGGGATATAACGCTGCCTTGTGGGACTCCGGACTTTATATTAAATTTACTAGAGAGTTGACCGTTAATTTTAACTTGAAATGTGCGATTTTTAAGATAAGAGATAACAATGGGGATGATTTGGGGTGGGAAGTTGTAGTTAATAAGTTTATGAATGAGACCGTCGATACAAAGTTTATCAAAGGCTAGGGAGATATCGAGAAAAATGGCTGCAGTAGAGGATTTATTTATCTTAGCACTAGCGAGGTTTTCAGCGAGACGATAAACTTGGTGCGGGGCGGAAAGAGATTTTCTGAAGCCAAATTGGTACGGGATAATGATTTGATTATCTTCGAGGTGCTCATTAATTTTCCTGGCAATAAATTTTTCGCTTATTTTACTTAGTGAATTTAGAAGACTGATAGGGTGGTAACTGGAGGGTGAGGATTGGGGTTTATCAGGTTTTAAGATTGGGACAATAATGGAGTTTTTCCAACTGTGGGGGAAATGTTCAAATTTAAAAATAGAGATGATTAGAATGGTAATTTTGAAGATATATTTAAAAGGGAGGTTCTTAAGCATAGTATTATTGATGTTATCTTCCCCTGGGGATTTTCTTTTAGGAAGGTTGTTTAATGATTTCTTTGATATCGGCGGGAAGAATAAAGGGAGTGGGACTTTCGTGTGGGCTGTTTAAGAAGAGGTTGATACTATTTTTGACAATGTTTTCAGTACTTGGGTTAGAGATTTGATTAGGGGTGAAATTTTTGCCTATTTTTGCCTATAACTTGGCATTTATCCATATCAGTGAGGACGTTAGCGTTATTGTCGGAGTCTTTTAGAGGGGGAATGGCTCGGTATTGATTTTTAAAACGCCTGGCGGCTCTCCAAATGGAACTGTCAGTTGTGTCTAAAGAGTCTAAATAATTATTCCAATTAATGTTTGATTGATCGCGAAGATAAAATCTAAGGTCTTGAGTTTTGTTCATAATTGTTTTATTAGGAGTGGTTCTATTATGCTGCCATGCTTTACGTGCTCTTTTTTTTTGTTGTTTATGAGAATTTTAAGGTGTTGGTCATGAATAGTTTTAACACGGGGGGGGGGATTAATTTAGTGCTTTTAATTAAACCCTCGTTAATATCGGTAGTGATGCTTAAAACTAGGTTTTCCAAATCATTAACGTTATTGACAATGGGGGGAATGTAGTTAATATTATTAAGTTCTTTTTTTGAAGGTATCCCAGTTGATTTGTTTTGTATGATTAATGATAAGGGGATTAGTGTCAAGAGGGATACGGATTTCAACTGGGTTGTGGTCGGAAGTAAGTTCACAGTGGGAAATTATGGAAAGATCGTGAGGGAAACCTTTAGCAAGGGCAAAGTCCATAATGCTTTCAGAGTTAGGAGAGAAGTGGGTTGGGGTAGTGGGGGCGATAATGTCAAAGTTAGTTTCACTAGTAAAGTTATAGATTAAGTTACCATGATAGTTATTAGTTTTACAATTCCAGGTTGGGCATTAAGGTCGCCGAAAATTAAAGTATTTATATTTATAGAGTTTAAAGCGTTAAGGTCTTCGTTAATATCATTTGATTTTTGCATAGGAGGGATGTAGGTAGAAATGATAGTATAGAAAGGAAGGTTATTTAATTTAATATTGATAGCAGTGGCATTAATACATTTTAGAGGGGGGAGAATGATTACATGGTGAGGGAGGGTATTTTTAACTAAGATAGCTGTGCTCATGGGGGTGGAATTTAAGTAGTCGTTTCTGTAAGTAGTGTAGTTGTAAACTTTTAATTTATCCATTGGTCTGAGGTGGGTTTCCTGAATTAAAATAATATCGGGATTGCGCTCATTTATGAACTCCTTGAACTCACGGATTTTAGCATTGATACCGTTTCCGTTCCATGCGAAAGAGGGGCCATTCATTATCCAGTATTTTGGACACAATTAAATAGCGCGTGGAAGAAGCTATAAAGCTTTTCCTTCGTGGTCACGTTTAATTTTATGTTTGCTCTTGCGATTCTTAAATTATTTAATATGATACAGAAATCAGTTATATTCAGTTCTGAAGTTATTTCATTAATTATTGAGTTAATTTCATGGAATTGTTTGAGGAGGAAAAATCAATTAGGTGGAGGAGAGTTGTCATTCGAGGTTGAAGGGAGATTGTGGGTGAATTGATCGTTTGATTGGGCTGAGAGACAAAACACAACTGCCAGCCTGACGTTATATACAGCGGTGCCTATTTCACTTCACTTCGCAACATCCTCCCCCCCCCCCTTGAGACTCAGATTGAGTCTCAAGCTCATACCAAACATTATTAAAAAGATTCAGTCTTTTTGGAGCTCTTACACATCTTCCAGAGGAGGTGTATCGTTGCATTACTATCATATCAGGTGCTGATCCACCTGCAAAATTACAAACAGCGCCAGAATTAGATTCCTCTACACCCAGTTTCTTATCGCCAATTACGTTTCTTTCATTTGCCTGTATCTCCAAAGGGAAGATACGTTGTATTGGACGTAAAACTTCTCCGTGCTGGGTCTTAAGTTTGACTGTACGAAACTTTCCATCGCGTCCTGGAATCAACTCAATAAATTTAGCTAAGAGCCAAAATAAACGTTTTTTGTTATCTCCCATTAATACTATTTCTCCAACGATGGGCTCACGAGATCGTTTTTCATTATGCTTTTGGACCAGATGACTAAGATATTCTTTTCTAAAGCGTTGTCGCAGATCATTTAACAATTTACTTCTATATTTAATTATTTTATTAAGACTCAACGAATTTAATTCATCAATATCCTCAACATTGGAGCTCCAGTTCCCGATAAGAAACATGGCGGGTGTTAGAGGTACCAACGCCTGCGGATCTTCAGATACATAGGTTAAAGGTCTGCAATTAATTATGGATTCACAATCACAAATTACAGTATAGAGTTCTTTATAAGATAATACCGCTTTACCCAAACTGCGTTTTATCAGTTCTTAAACCGTGCGAACCAACCTCTCACACCAAGCCGCGGTGAGAGGAATAAATTTCCAAAACATTTTATCAGTTCTTGTTTCTTTTACTATTTTATCCCAATTCAATTTCTAAAGATCATTAGATGCACCCCGAAAATTAGTCCCGTTATCGCTATAAATTGTTCTAGGCCAGGAGTGTCAAACTCAAAGGCTACCTTGGGCCAAACAAACAAGGTTTAACTATAGGTGGGCCGCAAAAAAAAAATCAATATTAATAGAAACGTAGGTTTGTTTTCCTAATTACAGTATATTCAACATAAATACATGCATTTTGTTTAATAATAGCAAAAAAAAGAGTACCATTAAAAAAACATTTAGCGAATTCTTCCTATCTTATTATAATTCTGCGTCGGTTATTTTATTATATATTATTGTGTGCCAATATATTGGCCGGGCCGCAAAAATGTTCGTCGTGGGACGCGAGTTTGACACCCCTGTTCTAGGCCGTCCGCGTATAGCAATAAACCGTCGGAGTGCCAGAAGGAAAGCGTCTGAACGTAGAGAATTCACAAGTTCTGTGTGAATGGCCCGGTACACGGCGCAAGTGAACAGTGCCATCCACACCTTTCTTTCATTTTTTAAAAACATAGTAGCCCAGTAGTTATGTACATCTTACCGCGCAAAAGATCGCGTATTAGATTTTTTTTTTCGTACTTGTCTATGTTTAGTCCAGTAGTGAAAAGCAGAGTTTTCCAATTCGAAAGAGTTCGGCGGAATTTTCTGTGGCCTAAAAACAATGAAATTTTTAAACTTTTTTTTTCTTCAAATATCTCGGCAATGGTTGGTTCTAGAGCTTAGATTACAGTTACAATCTTAAAGAGGACAAAATTTGGAGCAAATCTTACATTTACAACTTTTTTCTAAACCCAATAACAAGCGAGCTACAGCGTCAGGAATATGGGATATTTTATTCAACTTGTCGAGAAAGACGGAAAACTTACTTCTCTAACACACTAACTCGTACAATTGCTATATATATCCATATTTGAGAAATGCACAATATACAGTAACCTCCGCTTATAGTGATCAGTGGTTATAAGAATCAATATCGCAAAAACAAAAACAAATGTATTATTTCCATGTTAAAATTTCCGCTTTACAGAATCAATCCACCGGTTATAAGAATCAGTTTGCAATCTTCGCCTTCCTTTCATTTTTCCAAAAAATGTCACTTGAAATCTCAAAAGGTACGAAATTCTTTCTTAAGTTTTTGAAAACAAAGATTGATAAAACTTTGGGGTGGAAAACAGTCGTAAAATACATTCCTTTAGACATAACATAAGAGTTTCTCCCTATACGCTTTTGCTAAACACTGTCTTATTAGCTTTACCCAGGGGCATCTAATCCGCCCGGGTCCGATTTCACACTTCTCCAGACAGGCACTCCTTTTTTCCCACCACTTACTTCTTGGTTGCGGATTTCTGGACCCTGAAACTTCCGCGAAGTGTCCACCATCACTTACGCAAACGAGACAGTGGATTCGGCACTTCAAACCGTGAAACGTCAACGGATCCATTTTTCTGAATCAAACGTTTCACGGTTTGATTCAGAATCAAACCGTGAAACGTAAGCTATAAAGTGAATCTTCGTCTGAGACTGTAATAAGCATACGTCGCTAGTATTCACTTTAGTTTTCTAACAAAATTGCCAATTAGTGTTAGAACTTTTTGATAGTCGAATTCAAATATGATAAAAACAAGGAAAACTTAGTTTTTCTGAAAAACAAAACTTGTTAATTAGATATGATGCTCTTCCAAAGTGTAGTCAAAGAGAAGCTGCCTCTTGTTTGGGTTTAACTCAGTTTACGCTTAGTAAAATTTTAAAATGTCGAAAAGAAATTTCGGGTACCATTAGCAAAAATGGAAATCTTGATAGAAAAAGGAAGCGCGATGGAAAATCAGTCGACGTAGAAGAGGCTCTCTTGCAGTGGTTTACTCAAGCCCGAATGATGAATGCACCTATCAACAGAGCTGTGTTGCTGCAAAAGGCTGGAGATTTTGCAAAAAAATTGGGAGAAAACAATTTTTGTGCTACGGAAGGTTGGCTTACCCGATGGAAGGAGAGAAACAATATTGTTTATAAAAAAAATTACAGTGAGAAGCAAAATGCGGATACGGAATCAGCTCAAAAATGGCTTTCTGATTGCTTGCCTGCAATAAGGAAAAACTACGCCCCACATCAAATGTTTAATACAGATGAAACTGGGCTTTATTTTAGAGCGATGCCTGATCGAATGATGATGTTTGAAACATATTTGTCTTCTGTTGGGAAAAAACAAAAAGAACGCGTTACAGTTCTTTTGACGACAAATATGACTGGGGGCGTAAAGAAAATGCCTTTGATTATAGGTAAGAGTAAATCTCCACGATGCTTTACGAAAATAAAAACTCTCCCTGTGTCTTACGAAAATTCAAAAAACTAGCCGCTGCGCGACCAGCATGGTCGCTTTTAGATTTATATTTTCTTTTGCAAAACAACTCAATTGAAAGTAACATATGTAAGGAATGTTACCATTACCTGTCATCATAAATATACGTTGTTAAGGGGTAGTGAAAACTCAGACAAAAAATTTATAATCATTGATAATTTCACTATAAGGGCCTGTTCACATAGGAGTCCGAGGCGTTGCGTTAAGGACAAGATGACGTTGAGACGAAAATAAACCAATCATATGTCTCCAAACGATTAGCAATGAAATTTTTAACGCCTATGATTGGTTTATTTTCGTCTCAACGTCATCTTTTCCTTAACGCAACGCAACGGACTCCTATGTGAACAGGCCCTTAGGCTGGTTCTAAAACATCATGATTAAAAAATGTGAATTTCCATTACTTCAGAACAGAGTTAAAGATGATTACACCAATGATTAACACCAATGATTTTAAAAATTATATCTCTCACTGTATGCACTATTTTTCAAAACTAAGATATCTACACTTTATTATTGCATCAAATAAGAAATTGTTGGGGGAAATTTTCACTTATAAAATGGAGTGAAAATTCAGCAAATACTAAAATATAGTATAGATTACATTTCTCTCTGTTTGTATTATTGTTCACAATTCAGATATCTCCACTTAATCATATTAAATGAATAAATTAAAATTATTTCGTGTATAAATTGAAATTATTCACGAGTAAAATGCAGCAATTAAATTGTACCAAATTACGTGCTATCGTCGAGCCACACGCGGACGGCCGCTAATGTTTACATCCGGTAGTTGCAGCAGTTGCCATTCGGATTGTAGAAATATCGTCGATTTTTGTGCCGCATACCTACGCGTTTTATATATATAGATGCTTGGATGTGTAGCAGGATCTTTACTAACTTCCTTGTAAAGGGGATAAGGAGCTTACTGGGAAAGAAAAAATTGTTTTGATTTTGGATAACTGTCCGGCTCATCCAGTTGTAAAGCTCACAAATATAGAGCTTTGTGTTTTGTCCCCGAATACAACATCAGTAATACAACCTCTTGATCAAGGAATAATAAAAACTTTTAAAACGCTATATCGCTCTGACTTTCAACAAAGAATTGTTGACGCGATCGACGAAGGAAAGGGATCTGCGTCAGAAATAAGTAAAAGAATCACTTTGCTTGATGCTATACATATGATTGCAAGTGCCTGGAAAATGGTTTCAAATCGCTGCATTGTTAATTGCTTCCGTAAAGCAGGATTTTTTTGTGAGACTGATGACTCATTAAGTCAAGCAGAAACTGATCCTGTTGAGGAATCACTTCGTGAGTGGGTTGAAATTGACGAAAATCTACAGACTTCGGAAAAAATGACAGAAGATGAAATCGTCGAAGAAATTAAAAAAACTGTCGATAAAACTGAGGACGAGGATGAAATGAATGACGTATTCCCTGGGAAACCACCATCAGCAAAAGAATCCAGAGAAGCGTTATTCTTAGAAGGACTCTTGAATATAGAGGAACTTCTGAAGAACTTTACGGGACATTTTATGATATTGAAAGAGGTGTAAACAGCCTCCTGAAAGCCACATTGCGTCAAACAACGATAGAAAACTTTCTTGCAGCCTTCCTGTAGTTGAAATGTGAAAACTGTTTAGCAGGTATGTTGTTACAAATATTGGATTTTTTCTTCTCTTACTATATAATCATGTGTTGTTACTTATAGGTCTAGAAATTGAGTATTTTTAAAATTATAAAAAATAATTTTAATAAATGATAAATAACGTAAATTAAAGAGTATTTAATGGTAAATTATGTCTATATGTGCTTGTGTGTTTATATATATATGTACAAGTATATATTTGTGTGTGTGTGCCTGTCCAAAAGGAAGTTTCGGTTATAAGAATCAACTGCTTATAAGAATCAAAAACAGTAATAACAAACGTGATTCTTATAAGCGGAAATTACTGTATGTATTACAACATATATAAATTTTTTTACTCGCACATACTTGAATAGTGTGCATATTTATATAATTATCTAGCGAGGCCCCTACACTCCTCACGTTTATTCTTCTCGTGTTAGACCTATCCGATGCGCGTTGTATTCTATTTTTAGAATTCCCCCTTAGGCCAGTAGGCAGGGAGAAAAATATCCCGGATTCGGAAATAATTCAAACAAAGGTGGAAACATTTTTAATCACGTTATTTTAGGTCAAATATGAATATCCTGAGTTTTCCCCCTCCGCCGAGGCGAGCGCTGGTGGTTAGGGAAAAAAATGAGTGAAAAAGAGGTAGTTTTTCAGTTGTTTTTTTTTAAATTAAAACCAGTTCATCCAATCAAAGAAACTGTAATATAAAATTTTTAGAACATTAAATTCTGCGTAAAATGGGTACCAACACATGCAAATTACTCGGTTATCAGGTTACTAGCTTCTCTCGAAGTTGCAGTCATTTTTTCAAATTTTGCTAGTAAGTGCGATTTTCGGTATAATTGTGTTTTTCGGGGAAAGTACCTGTTTAAAGAAAAAATAGCTCTAACTAAATGTTGTGGAGCATTTAATTCTGCGTTCAATGAGTACTTTTCAGAACGCCGAATGGTAAAAAAGCCATTTTCTACAAAATTCTTGTACTCTGTAGAAGTCAGCTTATTCTGTAAGACAAGCATGTCCTGCAAGTACAGTGTTACAGACTTTGCATACAAAAAAATGGCGACTTGCATGGAAGTAAGGCAGCATTCTTTTCACACAAAGTAGATGAAGCTACAAAGTATATGCACCAGTACAACCCTTTTTGCAATCTGAGATTGGGTCCGTAACTGTCCGTTTGGGGGACTTTCATCTACTAATGTCCTTCACGCTTCATGGGAGCAGTGGGTTGCAGGACTTATTGAGCATTGCCTATGCTCAGGCATCAATTGAGAAACTGATGACGGGCCATGCATATTCGAGAGCTGTCAGGGCTCACATGATATGCCACTTGGCAATTACAAAGACCGATCTTTCGTTCGGAAACCTCTTACCTGAATTTTCGAGGCTTACCAGGGCGGATGCTGTTACCGGGTCAGCTTTTCTTATCTGTTCAGTGTGAAAGTCTTTCTTTCGATGAATCTGGTGGGGGGCGCGAGCTAGTAGAACCATTTCTTCACCTTTAACTTCCTGACGTAGAAAGTTCAAAGATTCCAAGGATCAAGTTCCTTTAGTTTCTGTCGAGTCGCGATTTCGGCTTCTTTCCTATGCCACTAATATTTCTTCAGGCAGGCAACTCTCCACTAAGGACGTTAAAAAATCCCCGTATTTTTCTTGTGTTCTCCCCAGGCTTTCCAATGCTCTCAACTTTCCTTCTAGTTCATCGTAAAGGGAGGGTAAATCTGTTTTGACTCTTCCGGAGGCGGCGTTCTTCATAACTAAGCTTAACAAATCTCTTACATAGATTTGCACAAATAAATCGTCGCGTCCAAACCGCTCTTTCAATTGTGCGATGGCCTTGAGATAATTAGTAGCTGTAGCAGGAAAGCTAAGAACCAGGCGTTCCGCTTTCGATTTGGGTTCCATGGCCTATATCAAATACTGCATTTTATCCTCATCGGCAATAGTTTTGTCATCGTGGATCTTGTGAAACTGACTCCAAAAGGTCAAGTAGTCGTCTGCTTCACCTGAGAACTTCTTAAGTTATATTTTGGGTAATCTGAATTTTCGTGTTTCTCAGTATTATCACTCGGGAGCGCGGAGACTTGCACTTCCGAGTCTATTTGAGCTTAGGGTTTTAGCGGCCCCGGGCAAAACACACTTAGCGGCAATCAAATTTTTCAACGTACTGAGTAATGGATCTTGTAAGACAATCTCGACCCCCCCCCCCCTAAAAAACTGCATCCACTACGAATTATTACTCTTAATGCATTACGTTTCGATACTAAAAAAACCTACATTCTAGCTACGTAAAAGAAAATTATACATGAAATTACAATGGGTCCGCTAAAATATAAAATTTATCAAATTGTATGAATAATGAAACAATGGAAAAATATTTACACGATTTAGAAAATGTAAATTGTTAAAAACAAATACTTACATGTATGAATTTGTTGGTTATAAAGCAATTTTCTAGCTTTCTGAGAAGCAAAATTGTCTATTATAAGTGAAAAGTCCAAAGATGATGAGAGATCATTTTCATTAGAAATAAGTGCCAAGGAGGACAGGAGTACAATCCGGATTCAAAGCATACTGATTGTACCTGCTTTGTAATATTTTCAATTCTTCGAGAAGTGGGAAATAAAATCCATTATAATGATAGAGCCATTTTTCTTGTTTACCTCACTCCTTCAGTCTTCAGACCCCTTTCTTCCCAACAGATTTGGAGAGTATTTACAGTCTTACACTCCCTGGAGAAATGTCTTCTCTATTGTTTGCTTTTAATAGACCAAACATTTGACCAAATGGTATTAGTATTCGTTCACAAAGATATATATGTTCACGTTTTTCTCAGTTTGCAACTATTCCAGGAAAACGGACAGATCCCAACAAGACGGTTTATAATTCTTCAAAAGACTGTATGTAGTGACTGACAGATAGTAGAAACCGATATTGAAAACAGGATTGATAATCAGTGTTTTACTATAACTGAATTGAAGATAGATCATGTTTTTTTAACCGATAATTTTTTCGAAACAAAAGGGTAGTTTGTCAATTAAGATCTCTTTCTACGATTCTTTTCAAAAAATCGGAACATATACACTCATGGACAAAAAAATTCGCGCACCAAGAAGGAGTCGTCAAAATGAAACGAAATTTTACATACGTAATGACTACTTTGATATAAGTAAATGATAAGAAAATCAAAGAAAAAGGATAATTTATTTCAGAGAAAAAGGCAAAAGAACGGAGGAGTTAATACTCCGTTGGACCCCCTCTAGCGCGAATGCACGATGCGATACGATCGGGCATTGAGTCATAAAAGTTCTGTATGATGTCATGAGACATTTTGTTCCATATTTGCTGTAACCTTGCCTCTAGTTCGTTCAAACTCGTGGGATGCCCAACTCGTCGTCCCAAATGATCCCAGATATGCTCGATTGGAGACAAATCTGGGGATCGGGCAGGCCAAGGAAGGGTAGTAACAGTGCGGAGACAGTCTTGTGACACCCTTGCCGTATGAGGCCGAGCATTGTCTTGTTGAAAAATGGCTCCTGGATGCCGTTGCATGAGTGGCAACACATGTGGTTGCAGGATTTCATGAACATACCGCTGGGCTGTCATGGTGCCACGGAACAATACTAGGGGTGACCGTGTATTATAGGCAATGGCACCCCATACCATCACACCAGCTGTGGGAGCGATGTGTCGCTGTACAGCAAAGGCAGGATTGAAGCGTTCACCACGGGCTCTCCACACATGAACACGGTAGTCATCTCTGCCGAGATTGAATCTGGATTCGTCGCTAAAGACGACCTGGTTCCATTCTGCTGCAATCCAGTTTCCTCGTGCGCGGCAAAACTCCAAACGGAGGCGTCGATGGGTTGGCGTCAAGGGTAGCACACGTAATGGGCGCCGCGATACCAACTGTCCTTCAGCCAGGCGCCTTCGTATGGTTCGAGAAGACACAGAGGCCCCTAGTGAAGGTGCTACCTGTGCCTGGATGGCGGCCGATGAAGCAGTTGGCTGTACGCGTGCATTTCTTACGATGTGGCGGTCTTCTCGACGACTGGTCTGTCGAGGGCGTCCTGAGCCTGGTCTTCGTGTACATGACATCTCTCGGGTCCACTGGTCCCAACACCTTCGCACAACACAATCAGAGTGGCCTAATTGACCAGCTACTTGCCTAGCTGACCACCCAGCTTCCATCATCCCGACGATTCTCCTCCTCTCAAACTGCGACAACTGCTTATATTGTCTTCGAACACGGCGTAATGGCATGTCTATCTCAGCTCTTCCTTTGTAAATTATTCAGCACACTCAAACAAGCTTTGGTTACCTGTTTTATACTCCACAGAGTACGATGTTCAACGCCCTCTACCGGCTATACGTAATGCGCAATCACGCTGCATTTCTAATCATTTGCATATCTCCCCGACATGTACCTTCATTGCAAGTTTCGTTACGATCCCGCAATTGTTTCTTGGTGTGCTAATTTTTTTGTCCATGAGTGTATTTTTTTATAAGTTGAATTATAGAAACCGCGAAAAATGAGGGATTTCTTAAAAATCCCGTAACATTTAGAAAAGTGTTGAAGAGGAATAAAAATGGCGGCCCAAAATTTTTAGCGACCCCGGGTGATTGCCCAGTTCTCCCATCCCTAATCACGGCCCTGATTTGAGCACACTGCTCTAAGAACCTGTGGCATCGGCTGTTCAGCCAATCACAGCAGCCATCGTGCGCACGCGCAGTTGAGGTAATGCCAGCCATACCTCGAACTTCGAACTACAGTCTAGTAGGACATTTGACCAGTTCACTCTTTGTACAACTCTCGTACTTGACGCACGTGTGAGTGCCGATGGAACATTCTGTAAAATTAATATGACGCTATGATGCCTGTAGCCGAGTTTTTATACGTTGAAGTGTAATATCAACGGCATTACGATTTTGTTATGATTAAAGCTTTTTGTTAATTATAACTTTGTGTAATCTATCCAACGACAACTACACTTCTCCAAAATGGTGACTCTAGTGAAGAACTTCGTTTTTCGGCATCTTAATGTTCCATCCCACGTGCGAACAGGAATCTACTGACATCGTCGCAGCGACCAGCGAGTATTCTAATTTGGATGTGCAGAAGCAACGTACGCAGATGTCTTGTGCATTATAAAGGCTTATTTCGATGAAATATTTTTTCCATGCCGAATTTCTAAAAATTCTCGACCACGTGTTCTTTTGCTTTCCAACGACGAAGGATTTTCTCCGGAGCACGTGACAACGACGAAACCGATGATTGTGTGTGCAGTGCTAACTAGCTCGAAATCTCGCTTGTGGTGCTACATAGCACGAAGTCTCGCTTGTGGTGCTTCATGGCACGAAGAAATTGTACACTTCGATTTCGTTTTTATTGTGCTTCATCGATTCTAGGTCATTATTTGGATATACCATATATTCACGTCTTCTCATCGCTCCTCATGGTAAGCTCTTTCCATTTATTTCGATCACCAAAGAATGTTGTTCTGCCAAAAAAAAACTTTCAACTCGCAACGAACTGAAAATTTGACTTTTTAATGACAATTTTTTTAAACATGCCGTTTACTTCTACATACTAGCCGCATCGCCATTACTGTTGCAAAGTGTCATTTTTCGTAATTATTTAAATATTGTGTATCATTTATGTATTTTCCTGATAATTCATTTTAGTATCATATTTTGCTCATATTTTTAAAGTATTTGAATTGCCATTTTCAGCTATGTTTTCATTTTTATATTATTTTGCTCATATTAAGTATTGTGTATAGCCATTTCGAATTCTATTTTCATTTTATTTTTTGAATATACTATCTTGTATTGTTCACATCTGGCATGGCACTACCTGAAAATATGGCTGACACCCCCGAACTGGCACGCGTCGCGGTTAAACCTGTCCCATTCTGGCCGAAAGACCCTGAAATCTGATTTCTTCAACTTGAAGCTCAATTTAGGCTAGGGGCGGTCACTAACGATGAAACCAAATTCTATACAGCTATTTCGGCAATTGAAACGAGTATCCTGCAATCGTTCCGGGATCTTATCCGACATCCCCCGGCGGAAAACAAATACGACACATTCAAGCAGAGACTGATTTCACATTTTGCCGAATCTGAAACCGCTCGTCTTAACCATTTGTTGCAAGACACTCAGATAAGTGATTTGCGACCATCACAGTTACTCGCTAAGATGCAGGACTTAGCAGATTCCAACTTCGACGACACGGCCCTAAAAACTCTTTGGCTTAGTCGATTGCACAGCCAAACGTAGGCGATTCTGGCCGTCAACTCGGAGCCACTACTTAATTTGGCCAAGATGGCCGATAAAATTCATGAGCTGTCCTTATCCACTTTCCAAGTGCAGGCTGTAAAAAAAGAAACGAATGTTAACTTTGCTCTACAGCGACAGATTGTCCGTCTGTCTACAGAAAAATCACATGAACACAAGCTTTCTTATGGCAGACACTGGCGTTCTCGCTCTCGTAGCACTTCGCGCCATAGGCAGCAAAATAAGTCTCAAATCTGTTTCTACCACTCGACATTTGGTGACGAAGCCCTTAAGTGTAGACAGCCATGCAACTACAAAGCTCAGGGAAACTAGCTGCGCGGTCCCAGGTGGCCACCATGGCCGACCGCAGCAATTTTCGTATTTATGTGGCCGACAATAAGAACAATTTGAGATTCCTCATTGATACGGGCGCCGATGTTTCCGTCATTCCCCGTCCTAAGAATCTTAAGTCTGAAAAAGGAAAACTCACCTTATACGCAGCCAACAACTCTTCGATAGCGACGTATGACACGAAGCTTCTCACGTTAGACTTAGGTCTTCGAAGACCCTTTGCTTGGCCATTTATTGTTGCAGATGTTTCCACTGCTGTTATCGGTGTTGATTTCCTAAATCACTTCAACCTTTTGGTAGACGTCCGACGTCGCAGACATCTCGATCTTGCCACGAACATTTCAACCCCCGGGCAGATCTCTAAAGAGCCCACCGAAAGTATTTTATTGCTCACACAGAATTCCATTTATCACAAACTTTTGTCAGACTTTCCTGAGCTCATAGGCATGTCGAGCTTGACTAAGGCCAAATAGAAAGTTCAGATTTATCATTATATACAAACAACCGGCCCTCCAGTTTTCTCCAAGCCGAGACGTCTCAGTCCGTCGCTTCTTAAATCTGCGAAAGAAGAATTCCAGTTTATGTTGCAGCAGGGCATCATTCGCCCCTCAAAAAGTCCATGGGCGAGTCCTCTCCATATGGTCCTAAAAAAGTCAGGTGATTTGAGACCCTGTGGCGATTAACGACGGCTGAACGCTTCGAGTGTGCCAGATCGATATCAGGTCCCACATATTCAGGATTGCACGCAGATGCTGGCTGGAAAGAATTTTCTCAACCCTCGACCTTACCCGTGCTTACAATCAGATTCCTGTCTTTCCGGAAGACGTGCCGAAGACAGCCGTGACTACGCCCTTTGGCCTATGGGAATTTGTTTACATGCCATTCGGTCTGAAAAATGCCGGGCAGACTTTCCAGAGATGCATAAATAGCATCCTCGAAGACCTCGATTTCTGCATCGCCTACCTTGACGACATCCTGATATGTTCGGCCGACGAAGCAGAGCATATAACCCATCTGTAGGAGGTGTTCTCCAGATTGCAGCATTTCGGCCTTACTCTAAATCCCTCAAAGTGAGTCTTCGGGATGAAGGAGGTGAAGTTCCTTGGATGCCTTATCACAGCAGACAGCGTCCGTCCACTTCCAGAGAAAGTGGAAGCCATCACTTCTTTCCCTCAGCCAAAAACTGTAGCAGAACTCAGACGTTTCCTAGCAATGTTAAATTTTTACCGACGTTTCTTGCCATCAGCAGCGTTACACCAAGCCCCTCTGACTCACTATCTCAAGGACAGTAAGAAAAACGACAAGCGATTAATTTCCTGGTCGGATGACGCCATCCAAGCTTTCCAGAAATGCAAGGACGACCTGGCTCACGCTGCCACCTTAGCATATCATGCAGAGCAAGATAAGCTTTCTCTCGTTGCCGACGCCTCAGACACAGCCATTGGTGCTGTCCTGCAGGCTGAGACTCCCGAAGGCATCAGACCTCTCGCCTTCTTCTCACGAAAGCTAGCCTCACCAGAATTGCGCTACAGCACGTATGATCGCGAACTCTTAGCTATCTATGCTGCCGTCAAACATTTTCGACATTTTCTCGAGGGCAGAGAATTTAAAATCCTAACGGATCACAAACCTCTGACCTTTGCTTTTAAGAAAAACTCCAACCTCTCTCCTACACAACTCAGACAGTTGGACCTGATTGCTCAATTCTCGACGGATATCGGGCACTTAAAAGGCCTCGACAACGTTGTTGCTGACAGCTTGTCACGCATCAATGACATCACCGCATTTTCCGGCATCAAATTATCTTCTCTGGCAGAAGCACAGAAAATAGACGTCGAATTGCAGACAATCTTGGAGAACCCAAAAGTCAGTGGCCTCAAACCACAGCCCCTGAAGGTTGATGGACAGTCGGACATAATTTGCGATACCTCGCAGAGAACAATTCTCCCGTATTTGCCAAAATCATTTCGGCAGCGAGTATTCCAGAAACTTCACAATTTGGCACATCCTGGAATCCGCGCCACAAAGAAGCTGATCCAGCAGCGGTACGTTTGGCCTGCAATGCTCACCGACATCACAGAATGGATCCGTACATGCATTCCATGTCAAAGATCGAAAGTGCAGAGACATACTAAGAGCCCGCCCCAACCTTTTTCAATGCCAGAAAAACGATTCAATCACGTTCACCTCGACCTGGTTGGTCCCTTGCCTCAATCTGAAGGTTCAACCTATCTGTTGATCTGTATTGACAGATTTACCCGTTGGCCTGAAGCGTTTCCCATTCCAGATATGTCCGCGGAAACTGTGGCTCGCACGTTTCTCTCAGGCTGGATTGCACGTTTTGGAGTCCCTTCCACCATCACAACGGACCGAGGAAAACAGTTCCAATCCTCTTTGTTCTCCTCACTGTCGACCTTGCTAGGCATTAAGCAAATCCGAACAACACGGTACAATCCTTCTAGTAACGGTCTCGTAGAACGTTTCCATCGCTCGTTAAAACAAGCTCTACGATTAAAGGAAACAACCTCTGGACTGAATCTTTACCCTTAGTTCTTCTCGGACTAAGATCCGCATTCAAGCCAGACGTCCAATGCACCACTGCCGAACTGGTATACGGGTCGACAATTCGTATGCCAGCCGAATTTTTTGTGCCATCTACAGAAACCGACATTAGTACGGCAGAATTTTTGCAACGACTCAGAAAACAAATTCAAGACCTATAGCCAGTGCAGACATCGGCACACACCAGCTCGTAACCCTTTGTACACCCTGCTTTGGCGACTTGCACACATGTGTTCGTCCGTCATGATGCGGTACGGAAACCTCTCCAGCCGCCGTACGACGGACCATACCAAATTCTTGACCGTTCCACAAAATATTTCAGCTTAATGGTGAACGGAAAAAAGACTGTCATCATCATTGATCGCCTAAAACCAGCGTTCGCAGAACTTGAAACTGTGCCCACTTTGACAGGTAAAGTAACACCTTCATCAGTTTCAAGACAGCCGCAAGGGGAATCTCCTCCCAACCCTGTGGCTACGCCTACACCAGTTACTGTGATGCGTGCAGGGAGAAAGGTCAGATTCAACCCCAGGTTCCTTTAAGTCTCGTACATTTGGTACTTGGGGGGAGTACTGTGGCATCGGCTGTTCAGCCAATCACAGCTGCCAGCGCGCGCACGCGCAGTTGAGGTAATGTCAACCATAACTCGAACTGTGAACTACAGTCTAGTAGGACATTCGACTAGTTCACTCTTTGTACAACTCTCGTACTTGACGAACGTGTGAGTTCCGATAGAGCATTCTGTAAAATTAATATGACGCTACGATGCCTGTAGCAGAGTTTTTATATGTTGCAGTGTAATATCAACGGCATTACGATTTTGTTATGATTAAAGCTTTTTGTTAATTATAACTTTGTGTAATTTATCCAACGACAACTACACTTCTACAAAAACCTGTCTCTGTAATTTTCAGCTTCTTCAAAATCCTCACTAAATAATTGTTCAGCATCTGCACTCTACAAAAACTGCTCAGAAATAGCATTTTGACACACTTCAAGTCTCTGAAACTTATCACTAAGTTGAGACTTTAAAATCGAAAGAGTTTTCAAATCTCTTACTTCCTTAGCTAATTCCGTTTCGATTTTCTTCAGAGTGTGAGTGACCTTTTCTTTGGGTCTTCAAGGCAATCAAATCCATCTTCGAAATCCAACTTTAAAATCCAAATTCGCAAGTTCACAATAAATTGAAATTCAAAAGTTCTAAATTCTAAAGTTCAATTCAAAATTCTAATCCAAAACACCAGCTCCCGCCGAGAGTACCACTATGTTGTAAATTCAGAAGTTCATTCACGGGCTGCATCTACCCGATGCTGGGTGCATTTGGAAATAAAAGACAAAAAGTCCTTCAAGAAGCAAAAATATATTTATTCAGAAGACAGCAATCCAGCACCAAAGTCGGAGCTCAATCGCTTACAAAAGATAAAGCACAAGGTCAAGTTACTGGGGTTTTACGAGGTACCTGGTGAAGCAAGATAGCTGTTGCCTGCAACCTCGAACGGATAAATAGTTAAAATTTAGCGTCAGTTGGACTTATTAATTAAAATTACCACATGGTGGCTGAATTTGGAAAAAATACGTACGGCAGCTGCCTGGGTCAGATGATCTACCTTAGCTTAGGCCGTCGTTAAAAAAGATGCGTTGCCTTAAAGATAAGACAAAACCGTATCGAGACTAAAAGGAGAACCTTGACGATGACCGAAAGTTAATAGAAACGGAAGAAATAATTAAAATCCGTTTCAATGACTTGAAATTGGAAAAAAATGAAATTTAGTAACTGGCACCTTCTATCGGCCAAAAATTGAAATAAAAGAGATTTTCCCAAGTTAAGATCGAAAAGAAATAGAGAGACGAGAAAAACGCTCTCAAACAAAAAGTTAAAGGAATTGAATGAATTAATAAATAGAAAAGTATAACGGGAGAAAAACGAAAAGAGAAAGACAAAGCACAACTGCCAGCCTGGCGTTATAGACTTTGCGCCTGTTTACAAACAAACACTGCGACGCCGAACGCTGGTTGTCAAACCATCCGTTGACTTATCATGGCGTTCTATGATCACGCTTACCACAAATTCGATATAAAGTTATCAAATTATGCGAATACTTTAGATAGATCTTGCAAACAAACTTACGTTGATAAAATAATCTTTAAAGAAGAAGATGGGAGTTTCTTTTGCCTTCTAGTCCCTTTTTATAAAAAAAAATGAAGACTGGAAGGATGACATTCCCTATGGCCAGTTGTAAAGAAATCCGACCTCAAACGATTTTTGCACTTTGCACCAGGAAAAAAATGTTAGATCCCTTTGTTTGTTGTAAGTTTGATTTGTATAATTTTATATGGCCTTCCCTAAATATTTAAAACTGTCGATAATTTTGCTGATCTTACTTCGCCCGTGTTTAATTATGTGTAAACTAGTAGGTAACCCGCCATTTTGACGTCATAATGGAAAAAGTATATGAAAGTTTAAAAATATCCTGAATTATCTAAAATATTGCATTTAATCCACACCTTGTAAAAGCAATCCCTTTCATTATTTTTTCATTTATTTAGTTTTTCATGCGATTGGAGTAGTAGACTGCCATCCAACCCGTCATTTTGACGGCATAATACTAAAAATGACGTCATAATGAAAAATTTATATGAAAGTTAAAAAATTTTTTTACAGTTCACTACGCGATTCATTCACATTCAAGTTTGTTGTTTACTTTCAGAATTCATCGCAAAAGTAAACAGATTTTTAAAAACTGTTAAATATACAGCTAAAAACATCCAATTTTTTTTAGTTCTGAATGTTTTATAGAAAAGTAGGCTGAACAAACGTGATTTGATGGAGAAGATATTTGTTTTTAGGTAAGAAAAAATTCTGATCCAAATCTGAAATTGAAATTAAGCCTATCCGGCGGTTTGTTTACTGAGGGCTTCAATTGAAAGATGAGTACAGCCCGGAAGTGTCATACAGAGACAACGGCTATTATATATAGGATTGTACCGTGGTATCTATTTTATTCTTATTACGTATTTATGACGATTTCATTTTACTGAAAAATTAGTTTTGAATCTGGAAAATTAATTTAATTAGTTAAATTCTTAACTTGATACACTCTTTTAAGTTGTTATATCATGTTATCCTTGCTTCTGTAAAAAAAGGGTAAAGGAATAAAATGCATCACATTACACAGTAAATTAACAATTAAAAATTTCTGCGAATAACACCATTTCAGTTGATTGTTTACAGTGATGTAACTGTTTTACTGACATTATATCTTGCATTAATGATGCATGAATGCTTGCCTGAACATTATAGCTTGCATTAATGATGAAAATATTTAGTTAAAAATACTTTGTCGTTTAAGTTATTTAAATTTCTAGGTATTTATATTTAATTGTTCTGAATGTTTTGATAAATAAATGCTCTTTTCTAAAAAAGGAAAAGCACAAAAGATTTGTGAAAATTTCAGTATTAATATTTCCATGGTTTATCAGAAATTTATAAAAAATATTATCGAGAGATTATTTGTCAAGAATAAATTTTTATATCTTAAAAGAGGTTTTATATATTTGTTGTATATGAGGCGGTGAAAGGCAAAGTGGTGTAAGTCAGTAAGTCAAGTAGTGTAAGTCAAAAGCGTTTTACTGCAAAAACTACAAAAAATGCCACTATAAATTGAACAAATTATAATTCATAATAATTACAGAGGCTGTTCGCACGTTTTTTAGACGATTTTGGTAAGCGGTAATAAAAAATCGTTTGCTGCAAAAGAAATAATTGCAATTGTACTATGTTTTTAAGTCAAAATTATCGTCTGCGGCTAGAAAGTTTTGTTTTTATTCAAAATGGCGTTTTTAGCAAAGCAGTGGTTCGAAGGCTACATTTATTCTCTTTCCGAAGAGAAATATGCATACTCCGTTATCCAAAAACGATGTGAGAGTCATGGTTTTGTGATATCTAAAGCGTCGATAGGTAATATCGTCAACAAGAAAGGAAAAAACTTCAAAATTGGAGCCTCAAGTGGGACAAAAATTCCAAACAAGTATCCAAGGAAAAAACGGACATCTTCGACTATTGCAAAGGTACGTTGTTTAATGTTAAAAGAAAATCCCCCTAGTCAAAGGACAGTTGCAAAATCATTAAAATGCTCGGTGTCCACTGTAAACAAAATGATAAACGTTGATTTAAATCTTAAGAAAGCGAAAAAACGCAATGTGCATCGTCTTCTTCCAAATCATATCGCTGAACGCAGGACACGCTGCAGAATTCTATATGAGAAACACTTATCCAAAGAAAAATGGAAAACAACTGTCACAATAGATGAATCATGGGTGTATTTAAATGATTGCAACAAAAAAAGAGTCATTTATTATCATAAAAGGGGAGAAAAAAAATTTAAGTACATGGTTCAAAGAATCGAAAGAAAGTTTTTTTAAAGAATTCATGATTGTTGCAGGTTTTTCTTATAATGGCAAGTTAAAAATAAAGAGAGTGGAAAAAATGTCAAGATTAACTCCAAATACTATCAGGAACATATTTTATCGCCAATTTTTCTGAATGAAATACCATCGCTTTACCCACAGTGCCATCAATCTGTGAGAGTCCATCAGGACAAAGCTAGCAGTCACACATCAAATTCCACTGTAAATTTCCTAAAAGAAATGGAACAAAAAACTGGTATCAAGGCCATACCCTTCACTGATATCCCTACTAAATCTCCCGATGTATCACCTATGGATTTTTGTGCTTTCGGATTTTTAAAATCTGCATTATCCAAACGTCGTCCCAAAACCCTTACAGGACTCAGGAAAGCTGTTCAGGAGGAATGGGATAGAATACCTCTTCTGACACTTCAAAAGGCATTATTATCCTGGAAATTGCGGTGTCGAAAGATAGTTCAGAATAAGGGATGTCAAATAGAACATTTAAAACACAAGAATTTTATGCAATTTAGTTTTGTGAATACAATATACATCGTCTAAAAAATGTGTGAACAGCCTCTGTATTATATTATTGCAAATCATAATTATTTTCAATTCTACTATAAATTGAACATGGAGATTAAATTTTTGCCCTCAAATAAAAAAAGTTGAAAATGTGACTTACACCACTTTGCCTTTCACCGCCTCATACGTATGCTATCATCAGGTACATAGGTTCATCAGGCCATAGGTGTATATTCCTCTTCATTAATCAAAAAGAGCTTAATCTATATAAAGTTTTTGTCATGTACCTAAATTAGGTTTGTATATTCTCTAAGTTAAAATTTTTGTAAATATAATTTAAATATATTTTGTTGTAAATATATTTTAATTAAGTAAAAATAAAAATGTTACTATAAAAGCAATATTTAAGTGCTGAGATGTTTTTTGCACAGAATGCTGTCTGATATCTGAAATACATAATCTTGGCAAAATGTGCCAGTCTGAAGTGTATATTTTTATTAATTAGGTTTTATTCACATATGTATCTTTTTCATCCTTCGGAAAACGATACATATCAACATCATATCCTTTGGAAAGTCTGAATCTGCACCCATAAGCTACGTAACTCACTAGCATAATGATAATAAGCGGTTTCAAAGATATGTAAATGTTTAAGTAGAGCTTTGCTAACATGTGCACGATGCAAAATGCCGAATGTTTTGCCTACCAGGGGGCGGTGCTTAAGCGTGACGTCACTTCATGACGTTTCCAGCAGAAAAAATGGTACAGCGGCGCGCAGTGGCAGTTCCCTTCACTTCGCGCAGCGCCTATTTCACTTCTCTTCGCAACAATAGCAGATAGATAAAATTATTTTGTGATAAAAACTTTCAGAATTTCTTCCTGTTTCGACTTCTGTTCTCTGTTAATTTGTGTGTATGAGACTGTTATTCAAATAGCCATTTGTTTATCTTAAGGACACGAGCTCAGTTTCTGATGTCAGAGCTATTCCCTGTTTGGGTCGATGACTGCAACTTAAGATTTTATTTGGAAAATGATCTTCAAATGTGTATATCTGTCAAATACGACCAGACTTGTTGAAATGTCCCCACATAGTATTTGATCGAAGTCGTAGGATTTTACGTCTGAAGGCAACGACTCAGTGGGGTCAATTTCTGCCCACTTTGTCTTCATTAAAATGAGTATGGCACCTTTCACGAAGCAAAGTCCTTGGAAATTAGATGAGTGTTTAAGAAACTTATTTCCATCGATTCTGTCGTCGAATTGGAGGGCCGTTGGGTGTCTGTTTCTAAAAGATTGTAAGAGCATGCAGTATTCATGCTTGGACTCGCTCGCCAATCCTTGCTGAAAGAATCATTTATTGCATCAACAATTGAGTTCACGGCAGTCGATAAATAAAACAGAATACTTCTCAAGTCTCTTATTTGGCGTGCCTTTTTGAACAAATACAAGTGTCCCGCATTTTTGAAGTTTTCTGTTGTTTGGCGCTTCACTCGTTGAATAATCTGTCCACACTAGGGATGCGACATCGATGTCGATGTTTTCAAAACATCTATATTCTAAACATCGATTTATTGAAGCTAATTTTTTTTAACATCGATGTGCTGGTGTTTGATGTTTTTTTATTGTTGATTTAATGAAAAAGCACCATAATAAAAAAATTAACCTAGCGTAATTTTCACACTCGGTTATTGTAAGTCTGAGTTCTGAAAAGGACGAATACAAAAGGGGGGAACGATACCCTAACAACGAGACAAATGGCAATCAACAACCAATGAACCAATTAGAGCGCTTGGAATGTTCTCGACACTCCAGAACCTTCCATTTTATGAATAGTATAAACACGAGAGCGGCCATTTAAGTCTAATTTTACAAATAATTCTGAAATAGTAACATTTTCGAAGAAATCTATATATTTAAGCTAGTATACATGGGTCATATACACACTCATTTATAATTTCTCTATAAACAAATTTTTGTTTTACAAATTAAAATTTTTTTACAGTTTTTACTTAACTATCGGTGTAAATGAGAAATTTCACAGCATCTGGGTCTGATTGCGCCTCAAAACTAAACGGCGAACCCATAAATATGTCCAACGCTACAATTCCACACCAAATGAAAAACAAAATTACTCGTAAATAAAGAACGTGCAAAGTTTAAATGCCGTAACAGCTTCAGGAAGAGTAGTGGTAACTACAGTACATGGGCCGGGCCCTCCATTATAGGATGTATAGCAATGCATAAAACTTTAGTGATCAATTGAAAACGAAAGTAGGAAGGAAAATAGAAAGTAGGGAAAACAAATAGCCACGGTAGAACAAGTAATGACAGCTAGCCGCAATAAATAAATCTCTCCATTTGTTTACATAAAACTATCGCGAGCCCGTGAGTCATAGTCATTTTTTCAAAAACAAGGTCACAACTATGTGCATTCCAAGTTTCATGGATAGAGGATTCCATCTAGTGCTCCCAAAAGTGACTAATAAAACTTTCCGATCTGCTGTGCACATATGTGTCACCCGTTCAGTAAGCTCATTTATTCTCCAGCGATGCTGCATGGATGAGACGCCCGGCTGTGAGAGACATTCGTAGGGAATGCATATAAGATACGCCAGTCCTGAAGAGGTTAAGTTTTTGTTTTGTTCTAATATATAAGTTAGCGTTAATATTATTAGTATAGGTATATATAAGTTATACCTATACTATACATACCTATATAAGTTAGCGTTAATATTAGTAAGATGCCTCCCAAAAGTACCGTTTGGAAATATTTTTCCAAAACCTCTGACAAATTGGCGAAATGCAATATTTGCCTTAAGTCCCTCAAAACTTCTGACAATACCACGAATTTATGTGGACATTTGAAGGCAAAACATGGTGATATTTACAACGAGTATTTTGAGTCATCAATGAAGCCCAAGGTGAAAATTGAACCACACAATCCAGATGCTGCGACCCCAGCTATACGCCATCGGAGTGAGGCGGCAATCTTGGAGACCTTTGGAGAACAAAACTGAGAAACCCTATAGAGATTAACATGGCCACTATTTTGCGGAGACTTTTATTCGAAATTTATTCATACTTGGCGGAATTCCTACTATGTAAACCTTTAAATATTGAAGATCTGTGATTTTTGAAAAGATTACGCCTGGAAATGCCGTTTTTAAACGAGAAAAACAATAAATATTATTCAGTTTCGAATGCTGCTATGCCAAAATCTGCCAAGAAGGCGATATCCGTATTCAAATAGAATATTTTGATAACCCTTGTATGGTAACCTTGTATATCAAAACTGTACGAAAATGATGCCAAATCATGTTGGGATTGTTAGAAAAGTTCGTTTTCTTGCGAGAGTGACGAGTTGTGTGTCTACGTAGGATACTGGTACTTTTTTGTGCGAAAATTTCAACTTAATCAAACGGGAGGATTAAGATTGTTATGTCTGTTATATTTGAAGTTGACTTTAAATGAAGACACCATTCTAGAATGATACGCTACTCATTTAATAGCCGAACACATCACAACAAGAAGTGGCTGCTGCCATACATAGAATGGAAATACAACAATTCTCCCACGCTTAAAATGGAACTATACATGAAATGAAAGTTCAGTTCGTGACATAGTCCTGTAAATAAGCTGGCTTGTTACATGATCGTAATGATCGCCGGGTTCCAAGCTGAGCTTGTGTATCTTGGATACTACAAGGTTGAGAATGAGTTTGTACATCTGGATTCTCGTTATCTAGTTGCTGTAAATTAGTTCCGGAGTCAGGTACTGTTATCCACAGAGGTTGTGCAGGCATTTGTACGTTATCTGGCAATTGATCTTTAGCAGATTTAGTATCGGAAGTAAAAGATACAGATTTCTTTGGAATTTCAGTTTTTCTCAACTGATCAATGTGTCATTTGAATGTATGTCCATCATCTAAATTTACTTCGTAATGTAACTTGCCAAATTTTTGAGTGATGGTACCCAATTTCCATACATACTTATTTCTAATGTGCATCGAACTTGTACTCTGTCTCCCACGCTTAATTGTCTGGCTTTAACTGCGTACTCATCATTTTGTGTATGTTTCATTGGCCGAACAGAATCAAGTTGGATGCGGATATTACGTTGTGAATACATTTCAGCTGGAGTTTTATTATTAGATAAAGGTGTTGCTCGATATCGAAATAAAATTTCTCGTACTTTGGCATACATTGACAGTTAATCATCAGCCATTGCTTTTAGACGATTTTTCAGCGTTTGTACATTTCTCTCGGCTAATCCATTTGTAGCTAGGTGTCCCGGTGCTATGTGTTTCTGAAAAAAACCATTCTTAGCACAGTATGATTTAAACTGATCACTCACAAAAATTTTTGCATTACTTGATACCATAACGTATGGATAGCCATGCACAGCAAAGATATCAGCAAGCATTTCTATAGTAGAAGCAGTGGTTGGAACGTTGCGACTTACTTTCATCTCGGCCCATCTTGATTTTGCATCAACTACTATTAAAAAGAAACAATCCTGAAAGGGTCCTGCATAGTCAATATGTATACGATCCCAATTTTCTTTAGATTCATCCCAGGGGTGAATTTGAACTTTTGAAGGATTGGTTTTGATTTCAGCACATTGTTCACATGTTCTTGAGATACGTTCAATATCTTTGTCAATTCCTTTCCAATAGATATACCGGCAAGCTAGTTGTTTCATTTTTGTTATGCCAATGTGAGTTCGATGCAGGTCATCTAAAGCAGCTTTCTGGAGTATTTTTGGTATTACAACTTTCTGTCCTTTGAACAGGATTCCATTTTCCATGGTATATTCACAGCTAAGTTCAGGACTACTTTGAATTTCTTGCTTTATTTTTGACAAATGCTCATCAGAATCTGTTGCTGTTCGAATTGTGTCAGCATTTAACATGTCTGTTGATATTTCATTAATTGATACCATGCACACAAGATTTATTTCATTGTTAATTGCCATATCATTAGATGATTCTTTTTGAATTACTGGAGCTCTGGAAAGACAGTCTGCATCTATGTTTTCAATACCCTTCTTGAAAACAACTTCATAGTCAAATCCCATCCTCGTCGCCATCTGTTATGTCTGTTATATTTGAAGTTGACTTTAAATAAAGACACAATTCTAGAATGATACGCTACTCATTTAATAGCCGAACACATCACAACAAGAAGTGGTTGTTGCCATACATAGAATGGAAATACAACAAAGATGATCTTAAGCCTTCTCAATTACAGACGTTCTATTACAACTTGTCTGGATTAATATATGCTTGTCATCATGCATCAATGAAAAATTAAAATTTACCATATTGTGTTTAATTTTGTTGCTGATTCTTTTTTCTCAAATCTTGGTTTGCATTTTTAAAAACTCAACATGCTCTGCTAGAGATCAGTAAGTATTTAGAGATATTTATAAATTTGACTTTTTTTGATTTGAAGCATTTTAAATTCACCCATTCACGATAACTTTCGAAGAACTTTCCTGAAGGTTTTCGAAATCAATAAATAATTATTACTTAAGTACGAAATGTGACGTTTATATACTACTAGCTGAATACCCGTGCTTCGCTACGGAGTACATTAAAATTGCATACATACAACGGTTAATGTATGCAATTAATACCAAAATTATATATATATTTATAAAAAAATCGTAACAGATATTTTAATAAGCAAAATAATGTAGAAGAAAATATTGAAATTAAATATAATAGAACATACAAAAGAATATAGTACAGTTAATATAGCACAGTTTGAGGAACATTTCTTTAACTATATCTTAATATTTTTACCTGAAGTTTACCTGAAAACTGAGATTAAAATCAAAAGGGCAAAATTACAGAAAAGGAAATACAGTATAAATAAAAACTAAACGCAACTTAAATCAGAACTATAAATGAAAGACTCTGAAATAAAACTGAGATTAAAATCAAGAGTGCAAAATTACAGAAAATGAAATGAAAATCATGTTTTGAAATTATAGAAATACAAAAACAAAATAAATGACTGAAAAAGTTTGCCTTAAAACTGAGATTAAAATGAAAAGGGCAAAATTAAAGTAAAGGAAACACAGTATAGCCAAAGATGACAAAACTGCAAACGTGGCCAATAACTGGCATTTTAATAGTGTTGCTGTTTTCCTCATCACGCTAGGCGTACAGCAAAGGCGCCTTATCCTCCTTTCGCAATATTTGCAAGGCGAGGATTCCCCAGTAGGGATATTTTTCCTTAATCATTTATGAGTTGTAAATAATGTAAAAAGCAATCAATTTTTATAATATCAATCATTTTTTAAATTCAAAAAAATTAGTCCCTGCAAAAAAACATTAACATTATCTCCATTAATTTGAACAGAAAAAAAATATTCACAGTGGGAAAAAAATTTAATTATACAAAAAGAAATTAAACATTATTATACACTACAGGCCTAAATACACTAACAAAAGTTGAAAGCTTTTATATATCTACATTTAAACCATTTATGAGTTGAAATTAATGTAAAAAGCAATCAATTTTTATAATATCTGAATCATTTTTCATGTCAACAAAAAATTAGTCCCTGTAAAAAAACCTTAACATTATGTCCATTAATTTGAACAGAAAAAAAATATTCAGACAGTGGGAAAAAATTTAATTATACAAATAGAAATTAAAAATTATTATACACTACAGGCCTAAATACACTAACAAAAGTTGAAAGCTTTTATATATCTACATTTAAACCATTTATGAGTTGAAAATAATGTAAAAGGCAATCAATTTTTATAATATCTGAATAATTTTTCATGTCAACAAAAAATTACTCCCTGCAAAAAAACATTAACATTATCTCCATTAATTTGAATTTATAATAAACCACTAAAAGTCGAAAAGGAAAAATGTCAAATTGTCTTTAGGAAAGTAAAGAATTTTGTAAAGTAAAGCTGAAAAGTAAAAATGTCACTATGTTGAATGCTTGTTAAACAAAATCAATTTAAAAACTCAACACAGTATAAATAAGATTGAAATTGTCGAATGCTTGTTAACCAAAATCAATATAAAACTCAACACAGTATAAACATGATTGAAATTGTCGAATGCTTGTTAACCAAAATCAATTTAAAAACACAACACAGTATAAATAAGATTGAAATTGTCGAATGCTTGTTCACCAAAATCAATTGAAAAAGTAAACACAGTATAAATAACATTTAAAAAAAACCATGTGAAATGTTATACACATCTCAGAATTTTAGTAGATTCAGCCTTTCATCATTCTTCTACTATTAAATGTTAAAAAGTAAAAATGTCAAATTTTCTAATGTTTGTTAACAAAAATCAATTTAAAAACTAAACACAGTATAAATAACATAGAATTAATAACAGTATAAATATCATAAAATAAATAAACGGCATTGCTCCTCTTATTTGTGTCTTTCAAAAGGCTGATATAAATTAAATTAACGCTTCTTGATCTGTGGCTTGTCCATTCATGTTGTTGGCTTTGAATGCTATATTAAAGTCTGTATAACGTTGATGAAATTCACTTGAGTCTTCTTTCACTTTTCTTTCTTGAAATATCAGTTTAGAGAGCCTCAGGATATACTATATTTTTTGTTCTTCCATTTGGAGCTAGGATGTAGAGATTTTCGGCTTTTCCAACTCTAGAACAACCCACATAAAGTTGACCATGGGAGAAACAGGGTTTGAGAAGATCGAGTCCAACTACTTTTAGCGATTGCCCTTGTGCCTTGTTAATGCTCATGGCGAAACTTAAACGGACAGGGAACTGAAGTCTTTTAAATTGAAATGGTATATCGGAAGGGATGATTGGTATCCTGGGAATAAATACGACTTCGCCAGCAGAGTGTCCTGTCATAATGGTGGCTTCAATCACATTCGGCATCAGATTCTTTACAGCAAGTCTTGTTCCATTGCAGAGTGAAGGTGGATGCAGATTTCTCAGGAGCATAATTGGTGCACCAATCTTCAGCTCTAATATGTGAGAGGGTACTCCAGATGGCTCCAACGTATTTAAAAATTCTGTGGTGTAGTGTACCGCTTCTTCTGTATCACAGGTGGTGTCAATCGATTTGTAAACTTGAGCTTTACCTGGCAATTCTTGTAAAAGCTGCTTATTGATGACGTTGACATCTTCGTTTCTTGGGGCAAGGATTGCTCTTTCGCACAGCCATGTGTGATCAGTGAAGTGCTGGGCCACATTTGGAAACACCGCCTCTTTCAGCTGTTGTTGAGTTGTCACAATCATTCCAATCGTTCCCATGGCTATACATCCTGTATTATCAGCAGTAATGTCTCCATTTCCAAGTTGTAGAAGGTTATCTGCAAATTGCTCGGCTGATGGATCACCATTGACATGAACTCGCATGTTTGTTGAAAGACCAAGTCTTTCGATGTCATTCCACACGTAAGACGATTTTAATCAGGCCTGCATTTCATCTGCCCTGGTTCCACGTGGAATAACCGGAAGTGTCTGTCGAAAGTCGCCAGCCAACACCATAGTTACGCCTCCCATTCTGCAATTGTTACCTCTGATGTCCTTCAGTGTGACATCGAGTGCTTCGAATGCGGCTTTGTGGGACATGGTGCATTCATCCCAGACAATTAACTTGCAATGCTTCAGAACCCTTGCCTTTCCTGAATTTTTTGAAATGTTACACGTAGGAGTCTCTGTGTTTGCCAGATTTAAGTGTAACTTGAAAGCTGAGTGAGCTGTCCTCCCTCCTGTCAATAGTGTTGCAGCAATGCCAGAAGAAGCAACAGCCAGGGCAATCTCGTTTCTGTGTCGCACTTTAGCCAAAAGAAGATTGATTAGAAAAGTCTTCCCTGTACCGCCCGGAGCATCCAAAAGGAATATGCCCCCGTGACCATTGAAAACTGCTGTTGTGATCTTGTCAAATGCTTCCTTTTGATCTGGGACCATTTTCGGCTCATTTTCCTCTATGTATGTTGCGAATACATTCGTATCATAATTTCGCTCCATACGTTCTTCACTCGGCAGGACTGAATCAAGGTTTCGATTGGGTTGTGGAAGTCCAAAGCTTTTTAGGTCCGATCCACCCATCAATATAATCTTGTCCTCAATGTCTATTAGCACTCTGTTGAAGATGTCGTCACTGTAGTCCAGATCCATATTCTGCTGCTGCATGCGTGCTTGGTGCAGCATGTCTTCTCACAGGTTCTTCTTATGATTCATCCATAACTGTCCGGGAGATGACATGGAGCATGTATGTAGCATTACAGCAAACAGATTCCGTAAAACCTTTGGTGATCGAGATGCAGCCGCTTCTTCGAGTGCATTGTTCCAGTGGTCATCGTTCTCCAAAAGGCCTCTAAGCTGGCAGGCCTTTTTGTAAGTTTCACAGAGTCGTCCCTGAAATGTTTTCAAATCTTCAAATGATTTTGGGCCTGGTACTTCATGCAGCAGGAGGCGCAGGTGAAAGCACTCTGAATTGTTCGGATGGACGGTGTACACCCGGCCCAGTGCATCGCTTGACCTTATTCCTGTTTGCTCAGGTACAACGTGTCCTTGTTTTCGACGGTTCCATGTCTTGTTTCTATTGTTCCAAGTGTAGTAATTGGGAACTTGGTTGTACAACAGGGTGCGTGCAAACTCATCTTGGGTGCAAAGTCTGAAGAATGACGTGAGTGTCGTTTCCTGAGGTGTTTGGGCACGTTCAGCAGCGTTTTATGGTGTGAAGTAGACTATCTGTCCATTCTCAAGGTGGACGCTCAGATGAATCACTGTGGGGTGGCGCTCATGAATAGGAAAGTTGAGTATTCGCCATACTGCTTCATTGCTGCTGATATATCTTCCCATTTGATACTGGACAATTTCATTTAAGTCATTCTCTTCACTGTTCACTTGAAAAACAGCCATGTCAGATCCTTTGTTAATATACTTACAGACATACTTTATAGACTTAACAGAATTGCAATACTCTACGTTGATATGAGCATTGAAAATTTTTGTTAGTAGAGGGCAATACGGGACAATCCAAGTATTGTCTATAGATACTTGCGATCCTTTATAAACGATGTCAGCCTTAAATCCCCCATCTTGTGCTGATCTGCGCCGATAAAGTGGATATCCGTTTCGTCCTGTTTGAGTCTCTTTCAAAAATTGGCGCGGGTATCGTTTACTGCAAATTCCATCTTTCATGCATGGAGAGGTTGGATTTATGGATCCGCAGGGATATGCACCATCTGCTTAGTTACAATTGAAAAAAGTCTCGGGTCTTCTTGATCATTAGGGATTTCTGCACTGATAAAGTCATCCACGCGGTGAACGTGTACAGAGTCCTTGAGCCAAATCAGAATGTGAGCATGAGGAAGTCCTCGCTTCTGCCACTCTATCGTGTACATATGACACTGAACTTCTCCAAAAATCTTTGCCTTTGTGATGAGACTCATAAGCGTTTTTTGTTTCTGATTAAATACTCTTGCTAACAAATCATGACGATCCTGTGGTTTTTGTCCAACAAATAGTTCTTCCTGTATCTCTGTCC
The DNA here is from genome assembly GCA_907164885.2 of Dolomedes plantarius. Classification (NCBI taxonomy): domain Eukaryota; kingdom Metazoa; phylum Arthropoda; class Arachnida; order Araneae; family Dolomedidae; genus Dolomedes; species Dolomedes plantarius. Next base: position 17,271,348 of record OU015495.1, on the reverse strand, counting down.
AGTTTGGATTGCAGGTGAAAGTGATGAAGAGGTCTGGTCTACCGTAGTTTCTCACGTAGGTCATGGCATCTTGAGTACGCTCGTGCATGTACCTTGGACCCCCTGTAAAGCTGGAAGGCAAGATGATCAACTGGCCTATGTCGGAGATATTTCCATCATTCATGACCGCATCCCTCAAATGAGCATACTGTTCAACTCTGAGAGTCCTCTGATTTATTCGTATGTACAATAGTCTTTCCGATTCAATCTTGGCATACATATCAACGATAAATTGGTGGAACAGGTCTTTGCTTCTCAGTAATGTGTTGAAATTTGAAGAACGTATCATCATCCTGTAAGCATAGAATTGCATAGCTGAAATCTTCTTAGTTTGGGACATTCCTGTAGTTGGATCTTTTAGTCGCAGTTCAAAATGATATCCATCCTCCCCCTGCCAAAAGATGAGTGGATACTGTAGCGCGTCATAGGACCTGTGCGTCTCGGGAATTTTTTTGAGGGTGCCACTTCTTTCTTCTAAAACTATGTCTCTTGTCCCATGTTGTTCACCCACCATGATCAAAGCGACTTCTTCTGTTGCGGGGGCGTTGAACCGCCTCTCATGTTCACCATGTGGGGTTCTGTCCGCTACGATCACCAATTTGAATTCCGGGCTAATCTCATACATAGCCGACTTAAAGCTCTGGATGTAACAGTTGTGATCATGCAGCATACCTTGCAACTGTAGTACTATGTCTCGTCTGGTTTGTGGCTTGTTTTTACAGCGATGCTCTGCTTGTTGTGTAGTATCTCCGACAAAGTAAATTTGCAAAAATTTAGGCTCTTCCCTCGGTAGAGGCTGCAGACTGCCAATGCGGTGATAAACTTGACCCTGTACCTTAAATGTAGGCATGTACCCGGGCTCTCTAATTTCTTTTGTTGTGCCAAAAGAGGTCATCTGGAAACAGGAATTGTAGCTTCTTATATTAGAAAGGAAATGTTTAGCTTCTTGAGAAGTGCCGCTGAGTAAAGAACATAGGGGCTCAGGTGGATCCATCAACTGTGGCAGTTGAACCTTTCCTCCGCTGCAGCACATACCTGTGGCTTCACCTTTCCACTTCTTTGCTCCACAATGTTGGCAAGTTTCAGACATGGATCCAATGTTACACGAAGGATCAGATACGTAATCTGCCGATGGGTCGTAGTGAAAAGCTGCATTTTCAAAATTAGTGTACATGCGCCTTCGAGCAGCACTTATTGTAGTTCTAACCTGCTGTAGTCTTGCTTGTCTCTCCGGAGTACATTCCATTTCTCTTCTTCTTTGCTCTCGTTGTCTGTTTGCTTCCTGTCTTGTTTCTCTTTCAGGAGTACATTCGATTTCTCTTCTTCTTTGCTCTCGTTGTCTGTTTGCTTCCTGTCTTGCTTCTCTTTCTGGAGTAGATTCATCTTCTCTCCTACTTCGATTTCGTTCTCTGTTCTGTCGCTTTTGTGTCCGAAGACATTTTTTTTTCTCGGAGGCTGTGGCATATTCCCAAAAAATGCTAAGGACAAAAAATTAGTAAAACATTAAGCATAAAATGAAATCAAATAAAATGAAAGATCCTGAAATGAAACTGAGATTAAATTCAAAAATACAGAAAATGATAATAGAACCAATCAACGGCAATGGTAGTTGAATCTGCAAAGAAAAAAAACAGTGAGTTACCAAAACAAAAAATTATTGATAAAATAAACACATTAAAACAATGCACGAATTGAATTCAGTTATGGCCCTCCTCAGTGCATTGACTGCCGGACGGTCCTTAAAATATGAAATATTATGATTTTTTTAAAATTGAATAACAGTAGAATTGATATTTCAGTAGTATTCAAAAGTTATACGATGAGAAAAATAAATATAATATAAATAAAATGAGAAAAAAAAATAATAGCATTGACTTTTTGTTATGAATCATATTATTGTTAAAAACTATGCGAAGACTAAAGACATAATTGGAATCTTCAGTTTCACAGTTTGAAAAAGCGTAAAAACTCAACTTTCTTAAAAGTTGTCTGCAATTTTCTGATTTTAACTGAACTTCTATTAACGTAAGGAAAAATAGTTATGTGAAACGATATGAAAACATAAATTACTTACTGTAAACATAAGAAATTAATTAACATCATTTAAAACTGTAGAAATCAAACAAATAATATAAATACGACATTCAAACTCAAAATTTCTTTCATTTCTCAAGCAATATAATAATAACATGTGAATTTAGCAATGATTATAACACACGTAAGTAAACACACAGTCAAACATTTGCTTTTATTAATATAGATTTCTTATTAAATAGTATGTTTCAATAATGAAAATACTTATTACTTCGTTAATATAATTGTTGAAATCATATTTTATATTTCTTATTAAATAGTATGCAATTATATTAAAAATAAAAGTTTCAAATAAAAATTCCAACTTACGACTTTATATGTGGTACTAGCTAAAGTAACCGGCATTGCCCGGGATTTTAACAATATTTGTTAACCAAAATCAACACAGTATAAATAACATAGAAAAAGTATATGTGAAATGTTATACACATCTCAGAATTCAGGAATTTCAGCCTTTCATCATTGAAGCACTAAAATCTGAAAAGTAAAAATGTCAAATTGTCTAATGTTTGCTAACCAAAATTAATTTAAAACTAAACACGTATTAAATAACATAGAAAAAAACATGTGAAATCTTATACACATGAATAAAATGAAAACCCAATAAAAAAATATATAAAATTATAATAAACTCCTCGGAATTCAGCTAGATTTAGCCTTTTATCATTTGGGCATAAAAAGAAGCTGAAATTACAGGTTTAGCTGAAATTTCCAATAGAACCATGATATGACTCTAGCGTTGCCTCTTAAAAAATGAAGTGTTTGATTGAGGGCTGCAAACCATTCAACTCCTCTCCACATTAAACTCCTATAAACATCCTGTACATATTAAATTCCTTTTCTCTCCATAATAAACTCCTCAGAATTTTGGTAGATTCGGCATTTCATCATAGTACCACTAAAACCTGAAACATCCTCTCCAGAAATATAAATTTATTAATTACAATAATTAAACTCACGCAAATGTATGAATTACATAAGTTTTTTAACCAACATTTGAATAATTCGTAAATGAAAAAGCATATGAAAATAAAGATAATAAGAACTCCCGGAATCGAAATTAATTACCCTTAATTTTTAATTAATAAAAAACCAACATAATATGAATAAAAACGATAGTTGTTTAAAAGCATATGAAAATAAAGCTATTATAAAGATAATAATAAAAAAAGCATATGAAAATAATGCTCGCGTATGAAGTTAACTTTATGATATAAAGATAGTAATAATAATATAAACCGCGTGCATAAAATATTTAGCTATTCAAGCGAAATAAATTAATTTTTAGAAAAAAACTACTTTTAATCGAGAAATTAAATGCATTGCACAAAATTTTGATTTTACCAACTTTCTACCCTACAATTTACACCCTACTTCTTTGAAGTTGGGTCTTGAAACATCCTCTTTGAAAAATTTACACCCTACTTCTTTTAAATAGGGTGTAAATATAAAGTTTTAACAGCGAATTGAATGCCAGTTAAAAATTATTGTTGTTTAAAATCATATGAAAATTACGCTATAATAAAGATAAAAAAAGCATAGGAAAATAATGCGTGCGCATGAAGTTAACGTTACGATATAAAGATAGTAATAATAATATATATATAAAACAGTTCCGTAACTAACTGACTGACTGACTGATTGACTGACTGACATACAACGTACAGACCAAACCGCGGGAAATAAAAGGGCTGAAATTTTGCATGGCGATTCTTCTTATAGTGTAGGAGTGCACTAAGAAAAATTTTTGAAAAGTTCTTAGATTTTTTTAAAATTAAATTTTTGAGTTGTTTTAGTAACTTTTTTTTAAGTTTGCATTTAAAATAATAATAATTTGAGGGTTATAAAATTTATATCACGAAAAAGATCATAAAAATTCCTTTAATATGAAATCTTTTTCGAATCTTTACCTCCATTTTATGATTTTTGGTGAATTTTTAAAGATTAATTTTTAGAATTTAACCTTTTACATGCCACACTATGATCAAGGAATAAAGTACCATATTTTGCTGCGTAACTTTGCTCGATAACTTCCAGGAAGTCGGTCCAACAGGTGTACTCCACTCATTCCTTTATTATATAATTTTATAATGTAAGGTTAAGGAAAATCAACTTTTATTTTAGCTCGGACATATCTTTTTGCTCTTCCTAATGGTTCGTGAGTGATAAAATTTGATGTAATAATTACAACAAAACTATCGTTCCAATGGCACATATAAACTTCTCCATCGCATCGGTAATCAAACTCTCCACGTTGAAATTTCGATATTTTTTTTGCTGTTTTAAGAGAACATTGTCCCGTTCTGGAATCTCACACTGTGCCGATTGCCTTAAAGCCTTTGTTAGATAAATCTGTCAGCAGACTGTACGATGTAAAAAAAGTTATCGAAAAATATTTTGCGTTTCTCTGGATTGTCAATAAAAGATAATAGTTCGGAGACGACTTTTGATCCAAGTGGCAAATTTTCATTTTTCGAACTTTTTCCACCGTAGATAGACATAGCATAAGGATAACCATTTGCTGAGCAGATCATCCAAACTTTGAAACCAAAGCGAATTGGCTTTCCATGTATGAACACCTTAGCCGAACGATGTCCATAACACGGAACCATGGATTCATCGATACTCATATTTTCATGAAAAAAATCCAAATTGACGAAAATTTTTTCCAACCTCTTTATAAAAGGGAGAAATTTTCCCTAATTTATCGCCTGGTTCCAATTTACTATTATCAACAATGTGGAAATACTTTTTTAACATCCGAAATTTATTTCTGGGCATTGTATTGTTAACAATTAGGATATGCAAATCTTCCTGAGAGCTCCAATATGTATTTTCATCAGGTACTGAGTGGTAGCCACTAAACAACAGTAATCCAAGAAACTGCCGAATGTCATTTGCGTCGACGCCTAAAGAGTCTCCTTTTTGTAGGGCATACAGCTTTGTAAGTTCGGCTGAATTTTCTAAGTAATCAGACGGCAGAATCACTGATCACGTGTGATATCACTGCTTTTGTATATCGTTACATGCCAATGTTCCTTTTTTGGAACATTGCATTTTACGCAGTCTTGAGGAAATATTTCTTGTTATTATTTTAATTTATTTTATTAACTCGTTAAACTTGTCCTTTGCAAGTACGATGGGGAAATTTTTGGGTGGATATGAATTTTTAGGAATTTTATAGAATTTTTTTTCTTACGTACTGTAAAAATTGTGAAAAAAGCTGATTTTTAGAAATTTTTCTACGCTAAAATTTTCATATTTGAAAAAAGTCAAAAAATCAATCATGCCTTCTATAATATACGGTAATTTTTTCAAACTGACAGATATCACAGTTTATTTTTAAAAAAATATTAAACATGGTGTTCCAAAAAAGAAACATTGGCATGTAAAAGGTTAAGTTATTAAAAGCTGATCACGTGATTTCTTTTTCTGTTACTTTAAATAAATTTATCTTCACATAACAACGAAATAGGCAAAAAAATACTTTTTTTCTTGCTAATGCAGCAGACGATTGGACATTATTAAAAAAAATATTAAAATAATGTAAAAGATATGTTCCTCAAATTGTACTACATTAACTGTACTATATTCTTTAGTATGTCCTATGAGATTTAATTTGAATATTTTCTTCTACATTATTTTGTCTATAAAAATATCCCTTACGATTTTTTTATTAATATATTTTTTTTTTTACATCCATCGTATACATTGATCGTCGTATTTATTATATATATATATATATATATATATATATATATATATATATATGTATATATATATTGGCATTAATTGCATACAGTGACATTGTATTTAATTTGAATGTACCGTTCGTTTAGGAACACGTTTAGGAGGTGTTGGTTTATAGAATACTAAAAGTTTAAAATAGTGGCGCCATCTATTGCACATCTGTGAATCGAAAATCGCATCCTTCAAAAATTGTTAGTTATCCTAATTGTTAGCAATACAATGCCCAGAAATAAATTATTGATGAATGTTTGTTAATCAAAATCATTTTTAACACTAAACACAGTATAAATAACATAGAAAAGATTTAGCCTTTATCAGTGGAGCAAAAAATTCTGGAAAGTAAAACATAAAATATATAAATTTATAATAAACCTACCAAAATCCATTAAAAAACTAAACACAGTATAAATAACATAGAAAAAAAAGCATACGAAATGTTATACACATTAATAATATGAAAACCAATTAAAAATATATAAATGTATAATAAACTCCTCAGATTTCAGCTATATTCGGTCTTTCATCATAAAAAAGCTGAAAAAAAAATAAATAAAAATAATTAAAAAAATAATAAAATAAAATAAAAATAATAATTTAAAAAATAATAAAATAAAATAAAGATTATAATTAAAAAAATAATAAAATAAAAGCTGAAATAAAAAAGCCTTCATAAAAAAGCTGAAAATACAGGTTTAGCAAAATTTGCACGATCTCGTACTCGAACCCGAGTCTTACGGGGTACCAAATGAAGCGTTTTAACGACTACACCACGATTATACACAAAATTGGTGAGTAAAGTAAAAAATATACGCAATGAGTTTTTTGGAAAATTGCTATGGGTTGGTGAATATACATACATTTATGGAGTAAGAGGAGTTTTAAGTGAGAAATAAGTTAGCAGGATAGAAGCATAGTCTTTAACTCTTCAATAGACATAAAGACATAAGCTAGGGGGATTGCAGTAGCGATTAAAAAAGATCGTGACACTTAGCGTGGTTGATTCGAATTTTCCATCGTGTGTGAGAGTGTCAATATGCCGTTGGATCCGATTTATTTTAGAGTATAAAATCTGACTTGAAAGATTATTATTTTCATTTATTATTCTGGTTTAATATATAACTTGAAACTTTTTGATTTTATTTATTTTTATCTTTTCGCTCGCTGTTTGCCCGCTAACCCTAACGTGGACGCCATATTCAGAGGGGTGATTCCACAAAGTGTAACAGCTTACAAATTGTTGGTTTTTTATTAATTAAAAATCAACGGTAATTAATTTCGATTTTTGAAGTTCTTCAGACCCTCGGCTGTTTTTAAAGACGTCTGTATGTAAAATTTCACGATCGTTGCTCCTAAACTGTGGATTTCTATACAATTACAGAGATGCAAACATTCATTTTTATATATTAGATTGTGCAATTAACATGTGTTTGATTTGATCAGTATCGGACTTTATTTTTTGACTGTTATGAAGCTGGTTGTTTGTATATTCCTATTCCATCTTATAGTGAGACTCAATTTTATAACACTATTGATTTTATGATATATTTTATAAGTTTTGCATTTGTTATGTGATTTTTATACTCTCATATTCTTGTGATACTATTTTTACCATACATTCAATGAATAGTGTTGCAGGGCGACTACCAATAAGTGGGGTTGTGTTGGGTTGAACAACTCCCTTAGCCTACATTATACTTTTTCATGTTTTCCTAACTCTCTTCTAATAAAAATTTCTTTGTTAAACTTCGTATCGTTTCACATAACTATTTTTCCTTATTTATGCAAAAAAATTATTGATAAATTAAACACATTAAAACAATGCACGAATTGAATTCAGTTATGGCCCTCCTCAGCGCATTGACTGCCGGAAAGTCTTTAAAATATGAAATATTATGATTTTTTTTTAATTGAATAACAGTAGAATTGATATTTCAGTAGTATTCAAAAGTTATACGATGAGAAAAATAAATATAATATAAATAAAATGAGAAAAAAATAATAGCATCGACTTTTTGTTATGGATCATATTATTGTTAAAAACTATGTGAAGACTAAAGACATAATCGGAATCTTCAGTTTCACAGTTTGAAAAAGCGTAAAAATCCAACTTTCTTAAAAGTTGTCTACAAATTTCCGATATTAACTGAACTTCTATTAACGTAAGGAAAAATAGTTATGTGAAACGATACGAAAACATAAATTACTGTAAACATAAGAAATTAATTAACGTCATTTAAAACTGTACAAATGAAACAAATAATATAAATACCACATTCAAACTCTAAATTTCTTTCATTTCTCAAGCAATATAATAATAAAATTTTGTTAAAAAATTATGACACGTATTCTACAGCTTAAAACTACATAGATTGTTTAATGAAAAAGACATTTCTACATACAGAGAGGGATGTAATTTTTAAAATCATTGGTGTTGGGTTTCTCAGTCTTATCTTTAACTCTGTTCTGAAGTAATGGAAATTCACATTTTTTAATCACGATGTTCGAGAATCAGCCTTATAGTGAATTTAGCAATGATTTTAACACACGTAAGTAAACACACACACAAACAAACACTTGAAAACAATTATATTAAAAAATGAAAACAATTATATTAAAAAATAATAGTTTATAAAAATTTAAACTTACGTTTCAACATCAAGCAGCCGTTTTGCAAATTTGAAAATGGTACGCAGTCAACCCAAAGCGAATCGATTCCCATTCGAATTTTCACTTTTAACTGGCAAAATATCCCAAAAAATCAGTACATCTTGAAATGATTTAATTATGATTAAAAATTTTGAATTAAAAGTTTTTGAAGCTTTTTCTAAGTATGTAACATTTAATCTAAAGATCTGTTTGTTTACGTTTTTAACGTAAACAAACGAAATTTAAAAAATAATATAATGAAAAACTGTTTAACTGTGAAGAAGATTTAATCAATTCAAGATCTCTAATTAAATTTTTCTTACACTAAGGGCGATGAATGAATCAAGTGAATGAATTAATGACTCATTGTTGTTTACAACCCAAGGGGAGAATTTCCGTTCTTCTTCCGCATTGAAGAACCGCGCAGCAAAATTTGTGTTGAAGTACCGTTCTTTAAAATTCAGTTAAAAATCGAAATTTTAAGATAGAGACTTGAAATGAAGTTTATATGAATGAGAAAGCTTTCATCTTCCAGTTGATATAAATATTTTCTTTGTAACATAATAAGTCTGAGAGCATCGAATTTATATATCTCGAAACGCATAAATTTTTCCAAAAAGTGGGTTTTCAATTATAATAAAAATATCAGTTTGTTTTAAATTATTTTTAAACAAATGAGGTCTTGTTTGAAGGAGAAATGTCTGTAGTCTTAGATTGTAAAAAGATCAAAATTCTACGATCATTTTTTGCCGAGATATCGTAATCTGAAGTTAAAAAAACATAAAATATCGCACAAAACATAAAATAAAAAATTTTCTAGAATAAAATTTAAAATTCGGGCTTCGAGGTGCACGTTCCCATAGTCTGCACTACCCGTGTGCCAAATTTGACGTCTGTAAGTATCACAGATTCGCCTGGGGGTCGCATACACACACACACACGCAAACACTCTCTTTTATTAATAAGATAGGTCATAATTTAAAAAAATTAAAATGCTTTATTGCATGAAACGAAATTGTTTGTTTTTATTAACTGTTTATGCAATTTGTCTCTCATACCTAGCTAGCTGGTGTTACACTTTTGAAATAGATTGAATTATATCTGTTTTTAAGTGTTAAGTCTTGCTGGCTGATGAATTAAAAATGTATATATACAATGAGATAATCCACAGGATTCTTGAAATCTAACTATCAATATATAAATGTATTGTTTATATTATTTTTGGTCTTTGCTATCATGAAAATTCTTTAATTGTAAAATTTTAGTATTTCTTCAGTTTAATACTGGATAATTTCATGTGGGATATTTTATCAATAAAACACTCTCATTATACAGAAGTAATTTATTCAGTTTTTACCCCTAGATACTATTCCCTGTAGTTAGATGAGGTTATAAATTGTTAATGATAAAATTTCACCCATGACTCACTCAGTTACTCTTGTCTACAAAGAATTACAATATATTTATAAATTAATTATGAACACAAACCAGAATTACTTTAAACTGTCTTACAATGATATGTACTAATACACAGGATTAAATATCAAATTTACTACTGATCACCGAAAAAAAATTTTATTTTTACAAATTTATATTGGAGGTTTGAAATAAGTGAGATGGAATTTGAGAAATAAAATGATAGCAAATAATCTGTTAATACCAATGATTTAAATTCTAAATAATATAAGTTTTAAATAATATAAATTTAATGTTTAATTTTAATATATATTTGATTAATGTAGTCGTCAGAAATATATGACACTGACTGAAAATTTTTATTATAAACAGAGATTTTCAAAGGTAATTGCAGTATGTTAAAAATCCAGAACTGTTTAGAAAATTTAAAGCATTTTGATGAAGTTCTTGACTTTTTAGACATCAGATGGAAGTCAATTCAAACTTTTGAAAGTTGGATTATTAATTATCGACATAAAACTTAAAATGTTAATTTTATATACAACACAGAATTACCAGAATATAGTAAAGAAATATTGATACAGTTCAGCCCACTTTTTTCTTTACAACAAAACATTCAATGGGAAATGGAAAAATTAGTTACTATGCTTCTACTAATTCTTATGACTGCAGTCAACAGCAAAACAGAGCTTATTTAAATAAAGTGTGAGGTAACAAATTCAGTTTTGTACTGAACGTAAACTAGTTTTACGATAAATTGTATTTAGTTTTTGTGGAAATATAAAATACTTTTGAAACAAATACTTTGGTTGTACGATAATACTCCTTGATACACGTTGCATAAAAAATGATAAATGCATTATTAAAATGAAATACTTTCGATAATCGCGACGGAAGAATTCTAATCCAGAAACATAAATAACCCATGAAAATTATAGCTTCCGCCCGTTGATTGCCTAGCGAGATATTGATCGCCAAAACAGATAAATTTGAGATGTACAAAAGCATTCGCACTTGGCGACAAACAGCCAACTTTGTGCCAAATGTTTGCGCACAAAGCGTAAAATAGCCGATTTCCAAAGAAACCTTTCAATTTTCTTTAAATATTGCGTTTGGAACAAGGTTAATTGTATTTTTAAAATTAAGTTGCCGTTCTTCGGTATACATTTCAAGAGGTTTCACGAGTTTAAAAATATTGGCTTTGATGTAAAAAATCGTCGAAATTTTCCTCTATGGACGTTAACACGAGAACAGTTAGTTCTGGTCTCCAAAGCTAAAAATGACGTCGCACTCCGATGGCGACTTCGGTGACTGAAACGGAACACAGAAGAAACCGTAAGTTCGTATTCCACTATTCCTAGATTCCATCAAAAAACTTTGAAAGACAGTTTCACAAATGTGATTTCTTTTAAAGAAGGTGGAGATATATGCACAGCAAAGTTTCTGAAGCTATTCTTTACATTATTTGTAAAGAATAGTAGAATATCATCGAGATTCTCAACCGATTCATTGAAAACAAGGGTTTTAAACGCTTGTTAAAAGTAACTGGCCTTTATATACTGTTCCATCACGAAGAACAATAGATTCAATGATAGATCAGATGTACGAATCAGTGTCATTTATGTTAAAAGAGCAATTAAGCGATGTCTCAAATGTGTGTCTGACAACAGATATTTGGATGGAAACTTACCGGACGAGAAGTTTTCTTGGAGTAACAGCTCATTTTATCGAAAATTGGGTACTCGAGTCTGTAATTCTCGGAGTTCATGAGCTACATGAAAATCACACATCACAAAATCTGGCTGGTCATCTCACAGAATGGGGATTCACACCAGAGGAAGTTACAGATGGGGGAAGTAACATTGTAAGTGCGGTGGAAAAAGCATTTGGAAAAAAAGCCCAGCTGCTGTTTTACCCACCTTTTAAACTTAATGTCGCAAAAATCATATGAATCTGTTGATTAATCTTTCGAACGGAGTTGCCTCAGTGAAGCATAGCAGAGTCTTGATAAGAAAAATAATATGACTCGAAGGAAAGTCAAGTTAAAATAAAAAAAAGTTTATTCACATTTAGAATAATTAACACAGCGTAGGGTAACTTACCCAAACAGCTTGAAAGCATATAAAAGTCAAGTCAAGACAAGGCAATAACAAATGCCCAATGCTCCAATTATGCACTCCCCTTTTATACCTGAGTACTTACGTACAATTTTACATATCGATTGAAGGAGCTAGTATCGATACAAAAGAAAATAAAAACACAAAAAAAAACGGAGTTGTGACCTCACTCCTTCAAACTGGCGTCATACATACAATATGACGCAACATTACTATAAAAATGGGAAGTGCAAAGAACCGGGTTACTAACACAATCCCTACCAGACGCTGTTTCAGTTATAGATAGAGTGAAAACCATTGTGAAATGGTTCAAGCATAGCGTGGTAGGAAGTGAAGAACTTAGAAAAAAAACAGAACTTATGCTGATTCAGAGCGTATCAACAAGGTGGAATCCTACTTCTTACATGTTAGAAAGATTCCTTCAGTTGAGGGAGGATGTTGCGAGTATTGTTAACTTCAATAAATCGGCTCCGCCAATGCCCTCAGCCACGGACATGAAGATTTTACAAGAATTTTGTACATTATTCCAAAGTATAGAATTCGAAACAACACAAGCATCTGGTTCGTGACAGCAAGCTGTGCTATACCGATAGTAAAAATTATGCGTGATAAAATAAATGCACTGTCGTGCAATTCAGAGCTAGGAAAAAAAGCGGAAGGAAAGTGTTCTAGCTCAATGCAATAAGAGACTTGGTGGTGTCAAGTCGTGGCCGACAACAAGCCAACACAATCTCACATGAGATCAAATAAATCAGACTCCACATTGAGATAAGCAGAGGCATGAATTAAAATTAAAATTAAGTTCCTTTATTAGAACTCACTATATACAAAATATTTACAGTTAGCCGTTAGGCTATTACTATTCATTAGATTTTCTAGTCACGCATGTCACTAGCCACTGGTCTCAAAACCCCAATCTTATCAGCTTCACAACGCTGACCAACCTCTAGCCTTCGCCTCTGCCGTCTGACTCCTCGCTCTTCCAAGTCACCTCCAAGCGGATTCTACCCCCTCCGCGAAGGTTGGATTTCACTTCCATTTTCAGTCCAGCCTCAGAAAAAAACTTTTCATAAAGAGCAGCGGCTAGTTTTCTGCCGATCTTTGTCCTGTGGTATTTCCGGTCAAGGTCCATCCGCCCCATGGCGAACTGAAATTAATGATGAACCCTAGAATAACAAAAAAGCTATTATCTGGGTTTTTCTATGGGTAGTCCCCTTGAACCTTTGGAATGCTGGTTTCCACGTCTCAGCTTCAGTCTTCTTTGTACACAATTGTCCTGAGAACGTTGTGAGAAAAAATGGGATGTTGCACGACATCACAGTGGCATTGAGAACTATCAACTTTTTGCAATGGTATCTTTATTGGATCTACGATTTAAAAATCTTCACTTTCAAGACAAGGCTGTATTGGGTACCTGGATCAGAAAGCTTAACAATGAGATCAAGGAAGAGAGAGAATCATCGGATTCGTAGGGCGGACGATTGTCTCCAACACCAGCTTCTTCTCGAGGTAAATCAATATTTCTAAGATTGTACCAAATAAATTTAAAACTTACCAATATTATTTACATGTATTTACTATTCTGTGCAGAACATGATTTTTGGGAGGATGGTACAAGACAACTGGACTATAAGAAAAAAGGTCGAAGCTGTTGGAGGAACTTGACACAGGTAGTTTGGTGCCTGAATTTGCAGTTTACCTCAATGCTTCTGTTTTTAAACTAAACGACAACCCACTCACATTTTACTCTGATAATTATAAGAATTCTACATTAGTTAAAATTGCAATTAAGTATTTATCAGTAATGGCGACATCCGTCCTATCAGAGAGAGTTTTTCCCTACCTGGTGGGATAGTTAGTGAAAAAAGAAGCCGACTTAAGGGGGGAGAAGTTAACTAACTTCTTTTTTACAAACTGTAAATAATAAATATTAGGGCATATAATAATTACAGTGGCGCACGCAGGATTTTTTCTTGGGGGGTGGGGGTGGGGCGGATGAACGGATAAAAATATTTATAATGCATAGGAGGGCCGAGATAGACGGATAAAAATATTTATAATGCAAAATCAATATTCATAATGCAATTTCTATTTCTTTGGGGGGGGGGGGGGCAAATTGTTATTTACAGTAAAGAAAAAATAAGCTTGTTCAGTTTTCCCCCAAAAGCTGATTTTGCACCAGTACTTCAAATTGGTGTAAATAGATGTAATTTTCTTTTGTATTATTTAATTTGAAAATAAAAGATTTGTTAATAAATTTTTATTATTAATTTTTTTATATTAATAATAAAAATTTACTCAAAAATTCTTTAAAATTCTTATACTCTATCGATATGAAACCAATCCTTTCGACTTGAGTTACAGTCATGAACGTAAGAATTCTTTTTTACTAAATTACTTAAGCCTCTTGGAAGAAAATTACACCTATACCCCGCTATACGGCCACTCTTTATATTGCATTTCGCTATAACGGCATTTTTTTAATTATGGCACTTTTTCGATTTACGGGCCACAATGTTTCGTTATACGGACAATAGCGACCTCTGTTTAGTTTCAGCTTCTCCCTTTAGGCGGCACTGCTACATTTTGCCTTTGTCATCATTTTACTCCGGTGTCGCTTTAGTGTAGTTTGACGTGTTCATTCTGGTTGGGTTTTGTTTTTGTTTGTATTAATTGGTTAATTGTAAACATATTTGGTATCTATGTATTATAGAGACTGTATTTTCGTCACATATATAATTAATTCATTATTTTTTAAAAATACAATCGTTCTTTTTTTAGGAAAAAATGCCACCGAAACGTTCATTGATATTGATAAAAATAAAAAGAGAAGCCGAAAATCTGTACGCTAGAGACCAAACTAGAAATTTTACGTTGTATTGAAGCTGGTGAGAAAATTTTGTAATGAAATGGGACTTGTGAAGTGTAGAGAGGAGGAAATTAAACACATTCGAATCTGCTGCACCTTTATGATGACGCAGCTAAAGGATATCCCAACATTTTGAAAAGAATTATCGAAAGAGGTGGATACCCATCTGAACAAGTTTTCAATGTAGACGAGACAGGACTATTGGAAGCGAATACCTGAAAGAACTAACATTTCAAAATATGAAAAGTCTGCATCTGGATCTAAGGTGTCAAAAGAACGATTCACTTTGCCCCTTAGTGCAAATGCTGCAGGAGATTTTAAGCTAAAACCACTTTTTGTATATATTTCCGAAAATCCAAGGCGTTGTAACGGTCTGAACAAGAAACAATTTCCCGTCATTTGGAGATCCAACAAGAAAGGTTGAATGACTAAGATTCTCCTGGAAGACTAGTTTAAAAATTTCTTTTGCCCAGAAGTAGAAAAAAATATATTTGAAGGATAATAACTTGAGTAACAAGGCATTGCTTACTTTGGATAATGTTCCAGGGTTCCCGGTTAATTTATCCGAATTATCTGAAGATGTGGAGATTGAGTATCTTCCCGAAAATACAATAGCTCTGATTCAGCCAATGGATCCGGGTGCAATAGCCTCTTTTAAGGTTTATTATTTACGCAGAACTTTTCGTAAATTTATTCACGTAACCCATAGGGAATATCCGATAAAACAGTTTTGGAAAAACTACAGCATCAGAGATTCCGTAGACAACATTAGCGAATCGTGGAAGGAATTAAAATCAACCGCAATGAACCACGTTGGAAAAAAAATATGGCCAGAATGCATGAAAACTAACAAGCCTAAAGTTAATTCTCTTTCTGAAATTCGACAAAGCATATTAAACTTAGCAAACAATCATGGTTTTGAGGACTTGAAAGAAGGTGATTTGATGGATTTGCTAGATGCTGACAGAGAACCTCTTTCAAACGAGGAACTGATCGAGTTAGAAACAGAAGGAGCCCTTGATGGGGAGACAGTGCCTGCTATATGCCAACATCTAACAGCAAGAAACTTGTCGAATGCGCTATCCTATTTCGAGCAGGGAATGAACATCCTTCTTCAAAATGATCCCGACGAAGAACGCAGCGCTAAAGTGTCTCGAGTGGTAAACTCAGCCATTACCTGTCACAAAACCTTGCCAAAAGAAGCAGAAAGTTAGGCGAAACAGACAACGTTGGACCAATATTTTAAACTGGATCAATACACAACAGCGGAAAATGATGATGGCAGCATATTATAGTTTAGTGATTCTTCAAGTTAATGTTCGTCACCAGATTAAAACAGTTTTTAAACATTTTATTTTATGTTTTTATTATATGTATACATATGTGCATATGATTTCTTTTGTTTTTTAATTTATATATTTATTTTTTGAATTTCTGTTAACTATTTCATTCTTCTGTACTTTTATTTTTATGTAAGCATTTTTATAGGAAATAAAAAGAAAAAAATGCTTTAGGAACTAAGAACTGTATATTATTTTATAAAAAATTGGAACAGATCCAATTAAATTTGTATGGGTTTGTATCAAAATAATTGATTCGTTATACGGCTTTTCGCTTTACGGCCAACTTTTCTGGAACGTATCTAGGCCGTAAAGCGAGGCATGGGTGTATTCTTCAACTTGTAAATAAATATGACTTGATATTTACAATAACTTTTCACATTCAACCAATTTAAATTAGAAAAAATCACGGAATTTCTTTATGGCTTTGGTACTATCAATTGTTTTTATAGCAATAATTTCCTCCTCAATTTTCTGGTAAAAGTAATAAAATCCATCGGGGAAATTCTGTGATATGCGCTGATTCTAGCAACCAAGTTTTTGTCATTTGTGGCAGCCCAATCAGAGTGTAAAATTAAATCAATTCACGACTAACCGAAGTAGCATTAATGTTAGAGGTTACTAAACCAGTTTTAAAAAATTGATGCTCAAAACCATTGATGTTTTAAAACATCGATGGTTTTTGGGCGATGTTTTACCAGCATCGATGTTTTGTTGTCGATGTCGCATCCCTAGTCCACACTGCGTAAGCGTTAGAGCCTGTTCACATAGGAGTCCGTTGCGGAGCGTTAAAGTATTGAAATATATTTAACCAATGACAAACCTCCAAACGATTAGCAATGAAATTTTTAACGCCTATGATAGGTTTATTTTCGTCTCAACGTCATCTTTCCCTTAATGCTACGCAACGGATCCCTATGTGAACAGGCCCTTACTCTTATTGAAATGTATTTAACCAATGATAAACCTAACGATTAGCCACGAAATTGTTACATCTTGACTGCTACTGCTTCTGTAAGCAGGCATCTAAAAGCTCTGGTGTCGTCACTTTGATGACCTTAATGGGAGTTGTCTTTAAATAAATATTTTTCAATGTTCTGAGACCAAAATCATCACCAGCCTTAACCATTTTATTAAATGAAACAACTCTATGGACTGATGCTTAAATTTGAGGAAAAGTCACTTACCCTCTACATAAAATACATTTTTGTTCTTAAGTTTATCACGCAGTCGTATACAGCCGTGATATAATAGTTTCTTCCCTCTGGTTGGTAAGAAAAGAAGTTTTAATGCAACTCCAAAAAAGCACTTTTATAGAGGTACTTTAATGCTTTGAAGGCTACTTTAAATTATGCCTATAGAATGACAGATGCCAAAAATTGATATTTGGAAATTTGAATAGTATTTAATTCAAAACAATCATTTCAGTATGAATGCGTGCAAGCAATTTTTGGAGACTTCTCGCCTAATATTTCAAGCTCTTCTAATATGGAAAATATTCATTTTAAACGCTCGGTAATCGATCCCTTCTTTTTCTTCAATTTTTTTTCGAATTTCTGAATATAATCTCTTTTTTTAAATAAATTGAACCCATTAAAGTATTTATGGTGATTTAGACACACAGAGTAAAAATAATAGCAGCAGAGTAGTAGCAAAACATTTAATAGGACTAAGTTACATTTTCACCGAACATAACACAGAAACGTCTTACAGTGAACAACATTATTCTCCTTCTACTCTCGCTCACAGAGCGTTACCGTACAGGTAGAAAAATGGATGACGTCATAATTAACGCATGTGCATGCATGCCGTAAGGAGAGAAAATGAACGTTGTTTCCCAACAGTATTTTGATGAGCTTGCGAGTGCCGCAGTTGCATATCGGAGGCTGTTACTGATGCCTAACCAGGTCCACTGAAGAGCGAAGACAAACCACATGGAGGCTTAGACACGAGTGATAATTGCAATTTCAAATGCACTTAGGGATGAGCAATGGAGCTCAATTATGTTTGTCAGCATAAGTCATTCCGTTATCCTTAAATTCATTCTAAACCGCTAAATTTTTCACCCCCCCCCCTTTTTTTTACTCAACTAGCCGATGCGCTACCAGCATGGTCACTTTTAGTTTTAAATTTTCTTTTGCAAAGCAACTCAACTGAAAGTACAATATGTAAGTAATGTTACCATTACCTTTCATCATAAATATACGTTGTTAAGGGGTATTCTCTATAAGGCTGATTCTAAAACATCGTGATTAAAACATGTGAATTTCCATTACTTCAGAACAGAGTTAAAGATAAGACTGAGAAACCCAACAGCAATGATTCTAAAAATTACATCCATCTCTGTATGTACTATTTTTCAAAATTAAGATATCTACATTTTATCATTACATCAAATAATAAACTGTTGGGGAAAATTATTTTCACTTAAAAAAATGGAGTAAAAATTCAGCAAGTACTAAAATATAGTATAGATTCATCACTCTCTGTATGTATTATTGTTCACAATGCAAATATCTACACTTAATCATATCAAATAATAAATTGTTGGGAAAATTTCTTCACTTATAAAATGGAGTAAAAATTCAGCAAGTACTGAAAAAAGTGTACAAAATTAAGTATTACTGGCTCTCGGTTGCTATGCCGGCGACTGTTAAGCCTAACCTCGCGATCATTTATGCTCTCTTTGATGCCTCTCTCAATGAATTATTTCTTCTTCGCTTTCTTTCTTGAGACTGTTCCCAATTTTCACTTGATAGTGCAGCTCGCTTTCGAGCATTACTGATTTCAGTGCGTAAATCCACGTTGACACGCGGTTGCAAATTGCGGATGGCCACTAATGTTTACATTTGGTAGTTGCAGCCGTTTCCATTCGGAGTGTAGAAATATCGTCGATTTTTGTGTCGCATACCTACGCGTTTTAGATTATATGCAGTCACATCCGCTTACACTTTTTTGACACAGGAAGTGTGCCGTCTCTTTAGTGTAATATGCCTCTGCGAATCCTCAAGGTCAATTTGTGAGCCGTCCTCCCTGATATTATCTTCTGCTAAGATCCTGGGCCCTGTTTTGTCAGCCAACCAGGTCGCGGGACTCATTTTCCTGTTTTTAAGCACGGATTGCTTAATAGTTCTTTACCATCCTGGGTTTGATCCCAGCATTTAACATCTTCGCTGCTCGCGGTCCTCTGTGGCTCATCGACTTTTGAGAGTTTAATCTTTATACTTTGCTTTTTATCTTATCTTATCTTGGAACATTTTATTTTGACAAGTATTGCAAGTTTAATTTTGTGTTAACTTTAACTTTCTCAATTCTCATGTCTTTATTTTTTTAAACTTATTTAATTAATTTTGTAACTTAACTTCACCTTTTTTTTCGAACTTGATCCGTTTCTTCTTGGACCATTCATGAAAAGCTCCGAGGGTGAAGGGCTTTCTTAGGGCCTGTTCACATAGGAGTCCGTGGCGTTGCGTTAAGGAAAAGATGACGTTAAGACGAAAATAAACCAATCATAGGCGTTAAAAATTTCATTGCTAATCGTTTGGAGGCCTATGATTGGTTTATTTTCATCTCAACGTCATCTTTTCCTTAACGCAACGCAACGGACTCCTATGTGAACAGGCCCTTAGCCCTATTTGGAGCCTCACGAAAACTTTTTGCCCACGTTCATGTCCATGTCACGGTGGAGTTTTAGAACAAGTTCACATAGCTGTCGTCATAACATCAGAGCTCATCAGAGATTAACGTTAGAGGAGTATCGCTAACGGACTATTAGGTGAACAGGTTAATGCTAAGGGCCTGTTCACATAGGAGTCCGTTGCTTAGCGTTAAAGTATTGAAATATATTTAACCTCTAGCATACGGGGCCCATTTTCTCGATTCCCTTTTAGAATGAGAAATTTCATACCCCCTTTGTAAGAACGGCCATTAAGGGGTTTATATATATATATATATATATATATATATATATATATATATATAAACTAAAACTAAACTCATGGCAAAACAGTCCACGTGGACCAAGGCCGGTGGTGTCCATCTCCGCTTTCCTGTCCGTGGGCTTGGGGTGCCATGCAGCATATGTCTCGGTCAGGTGATCAACCTGACGCAGGGCCTCCAGAATTAGTTCCCAAGCATGCTTGGTCCTCATTTTATCGACCCACTCAAGGAATGAAAGGCTGCGTCGACCTTGCCCAGTCGTAGGGCCGAACCCTGGACCTGTGGTGTGGCAGCTTGAAGTTTTTAGCAATAACCGGGAGCCGTATATATATATATATATATATATATATATATATATATATATATATATTCATTCATTCCTAGACCCGTATTTATGGGATACATGCTATCTCACTCCGTAAGGAAAAGGTTAACCAATGACAAACCTCCAAACGATTAGCAATGAAATTTTTAACGCCTATGATTGGTTTATTTCCGTCTCAGCGTCATCTTTCCCTTAACGCTACGCAAAGGACTCTTATGTGAACAGGCCCCTAGGGCCTGTTCACATAGCAGTCCGTTAGCGCAAGCGTAAGAGCCTGTCACATAGGAGTCCTTTGCGTTGCGTTAAGGAAAAGATGACGTTGAGACGAAAATAAACCAATCATATGCCTCCAAACGATTAGCAATGAAATTTGTAACGCCTATGATTGGTTTATTTTCGTCTCAACGTCATATTTCCCTTAACGCAACGCATAGGACTCCTATGTGAACAGGCCCTTAAAGTATTGAAATATATTTAACCAATGACAAACCTCCAAACGATTAGCAACGAAATTGTTAAGGCCTATGATTGGTTTATTTCAGTCTCAATGGCAATTTTCCTTTAACACAACGCAACGGACTCCTATGTGAACAGGCCCTTAGGGCCTGTTCACATAGGAGTCCGTTGCGTTGCGTTAAGGAAAAGATGACGTTGAGACGAAAATAAACCAATCATAGGCCTCCAAATGATTAGCAATGAAATTTTTAACGCCTATGATTGGTTTATTTTCGTCTCAACGTCATCTTTCCCTTAACGCAACGCAACGGACTCCTATGTGAACAGGCCCTAAGGGCCTGTTCACACAGGAGTCCGTTGCGTTGCGTTAAGGCAACGCTGTCGCTGTGTCGGAAACCTGTTCACATAGGAGTTTGTTAGCGTAAGCATTGAGCGAGCTGATTGGCTGACGGCCTTTGTTTACTCGGTGTTCAGTATGAGTACGATTTCAGATTTCAGTGCGAAAAAGAGATGGCTCCCCTTCTCAGACGCAAAACTATAGCGATCTTAGCCTATTATGCTAGAAAGAGGCGAAATTTTGTGCGAAGGTGGTGGGTTAGGCCGATATTTCAGCAAAGAAAATTACAAGGGGCTTATTTTAACCTTGTACAGGAGCTTCGGCATAATGATCCGGAGGGATTTTTTAGTTATTTAAGGATGACTGTGCAGCAGTTGGATAATCTTGTTGCGCTTCTATCGCCAGTCATCTATAAAAAATCCTCCAACTACAGAGCAGGCATATCTGTAGAACACAAAATTGCTTTAACATTGAGGTAAGTTTATTTATTTTGACTAACACGAAGACGAAAAAAAAGGTAAAAGTGTGTTTGTATGGGAATATTTCATGTAAATAATAAAATTTAAGTTCTGCTTGTAAATGAGATAAAGAAAATGATATGCAGCTTTATCATTAGTAGTTAAGGTGACTGCCTACGTTCGGAGCCAATTTTTTAAAAAAATTGTTTTTTTAAGGATTTTTTGGTCTCATATGGTAAAACAGCATTTAAAAATAAAAAATAAAAAAAAAAACTTTCCTGTAAACACCATACTTTTTTATGAATTGGTCAATTTGAAGTAATTTTTAATGAAATTTAGCTAAAACGCTTATCACTCTGAACAAAATTCTAATGCTAGTATTTTAATTTCCTTCTCACACATGATACATATAACAGTTATCTTCAAAATGACCTACAATCTAAGAGAAATTTTGAAATACAAAAATAATACAGACAATTTTATGTTCCAATATGAAAATTTTCCCCAATTCGTCATTCCTTTCCTTATAAAAACAGCCTCAAACAAAAAACTATTTATTATACATCAATTATTGTAGGTCATTTCATTAACAATAGCATCTAAAACATTTCCTGAAAATTTTATCAAATTATATGTATTATTATCTGAAATATCATGATAACGGTAGAGATTTTTGCTAAAAAACATAATTCTGAGAAAAACGCCTTTAAAGTTGTTTGTCACTTCAATTTTGTATTAGACGATGTTTTTTAAAATAGCTATAACTCTGCTTCTAATTGATGTAGAATGAAAATCTAAGCGGTTTTGAAAAGAGAAAAGATTCATTTACAAGATTCTTGTAAAAAATAAAATTGACCAAAATGGTCAAAAAATGGTCACATTTAAAGTTGTGTATCACTTAATTTTTGTATTAGACGATGGTTTTTAAAATAGCTATAACTCTGCTTCTAATTGACATAGAATGAAAATTAAAACTGTTTTGAAAAGATAAAAGATTGAATTACAAGATTCTTGCAAAAAATTAAATTGATCAAAATAGTCAAAATTGGCATTTTCAACGTAGGCAGCCACCTTAATAGATACACATATACAAAACACTAAACCACATTCTTTCTCTTGAAGACATGAGTTTCTTTATTTTTCGGTATAATTGTACCATTTAAAAAATTCCATTATACCTAAAAATTGATAGGAAAAAAAATGAAAGTTGAAAAAAATGGCTTGTCATAAATACCTTTATGCAACACAATTATAGTTTTGTGGTATGTATTCTTTAAAGATTTTACTATTTAATTTGTGCAGGTAGTTGAACATATGTGTAATTTTTCATTTACTTTTGTTTTAATTTCTGGATTTTCTAGCTCATATTTTTGCATTGAAGTCATGGAGGAAGGAAAAAGTCTAAAATTTGTGTTTAAAAAACAGTTGTAAAGATTTCCAGTGTGCTGATGCCCCCCCCCCCCAAAAAAAAAAAAAAAAGCACGCCATAATATTTGGCAATCTTTGTATAATTGTTCGGATTTCGATACTCTAGCGACGCCGATGTCGAACTATCACCTTTATTTTCATTATAGCTTGCCATTTTCGTTTAATTAATGTTCAAGTCTGGTTGTCACTAATAAAGGGAATGTTGAAATAATCGTTTTTATAAACCTATGGGAACTATTATTCCCATATTACGGACATCAGAAGGTAAGCAGCAATTATAAACATAACATGTTCTTTATTTAAAAGTAGACACATAACATAGATTTACAGTTACGAATCCCGGCTCGCACTTCATCGCAGTGAATTCGGAGCGGAGAAGCGTACGTACCACGCTAGTACGGAAAAGTGAAGTAGTGTAGATCGGTGTTCCAATGTCCGCTGCAATTCCCCAATTCTGCGCGAACCAGATGCGCAGAACGCGGCGTCGGAGTTGTCTGCGAGTTGGGTTGCCACAGTATTCCCCCCCCCCCCCAAGTACCGTAGGTACTGAAGGTTACAAATAACGGGGGTTAAACCGAACCCGTCGACCAGAACGCGTTGACACTGGAACTGGAGTCGTTATTGGAGTCGGCGAGGGCGAAGCTCTCGTAACAGTTGTAGGAGTAGGTACGCTAGTCGTGACAGGATCATTTGGATTCAACACAGGATGCTGCGACGTCAGGGAGTCGCTGGTGGTGAGGAATGCTGGCTTTAAACGGTCGAGGCCAATAACACAATTCTTACCATTCATAAGCAATGTGTAATATTTAGCCGTTCTGTCCATTACCTTGAAGGGTCCGTTGTACGGATGCTGTAGTGAGCGCCGGATCCCATCATAGCGCACAAAGACATGAGAGCACGATTCGAGAGAAGGGTGCACGAAGGTGGTCGGATTGTGGTGAGCAGAAGTGGGAGTTGGTGAGAAACTCTGCATTAAGCTACGGAGATGTTGGACGAACTCGGATGGTTCGACTGCAGGGGGTGGGGATGGATGGAGAAAATCTGCAGGGAGGCGGAGAGTAGAGCCATATACAAACTCTGCACTTGTGCACTGGATGTCTTCCTTGAACGAGGAGCGGAGTCCCAGGAGGACTAATGGGAGAGTCTCAGTCCACCGGTTGTTTGAGTGACATCTAAGGGCCTGTTTAAGTGAGCGGTGAAAACGCTCAACTAGCCCGTTGCCCGCTGGATGGTACGGCGAGGTGCGGATGTGCTTCGTGCCTAGTAGTGACATCAGAGCAGAGAAAAGATGTGCTTGAAACTGGCGTCCTTGATCGGTGGTGATGACGGAAGGGGTTCCAAAACGGGCAATCCACTGACTGATGAAAGCGCGTGCTACTGTCTCGGAAGAGATGTCCGTTATCGGGATCGCCTCCGGCCATCGAGTATACCGATCCACGCACGTAAGCAAGTAAGTGAATCCCTCCGAAGGCGGAAGTGGGCCCACCAAATCAAGATGTACGTGATCGAAGCGATGAGATGGCGGAGAAAATTGCTGCAGGGGGCTGCGTGTGTGCTTATGTACCTTTGAGAGTTGGCAGCTCAAGCAGGTACGAGTCCATGCTGTGATGTCTTTCGCCATTGATGGCCACACATAACGCTCTGAAATGAGCTTCTTGGTTGCTCGCACTCCAGGGTGAGATAGTCCATGCAGGGAGTGGAACAGACGTTCTCGGAACGCCTCTGGAACGAAAGGACGTACTTTGCCGGTACTGCTATCGCAGAATATTTGCAGATCGTTGGAAAGTTTTAATGGTTGAAGAACCAAACTCGTATGCGTCTCTCCAGAGAGAAGACGTTGTATTTCCTGGTCATGCGACTGGGCCTTAGCGAGTTCGGTGAAGTCGAAACTGGTGATACTCGCAATGTGGTCCAGGCGTGACAAGGTATCTGCAACAACATTCTTGTTTCCTGGAACATGGCGAATGTCTGTAGTAAACTGCGCTATGAAGTCGAGGTGCCTCAACTGACGGGGCGAGCAAGAATCGGAGTTCTTAGTAAAGGCATACGTTAAGGGCCTATGATTGGTAAAAACTATAAAGTACTGACCTTTTAGAGAGTGTCGAAAGTGCTTAATCGCTGAGTAGATAGCTAGCAATTCCCTATCATAGGTACTATACTTCCGCTCAACGTTCGTTAACTTTCGTGAGAAGAAAGAAAGAGGCTGGAGTCCCAAAGTGGTTTTTGCATGCAGGGCCGCTCCGATGGCAGAATCGGAAGCGTCAACCATTAGAGAGAGTTGCTGCCCGGGAGAGTGGAAACCGAGGGGGACTGCCTGTGAGAGATCAGCCTTGCATTTATTAAATGCAGCAAGCGCTTCGTCCGTCCATGGCACAGGACGTTTATCATTCTTTCGAGATTCTTTCAAGAACTCATTCAAGGGCGTTTGAGTATGCGCGGCGTGTACCATAAAACGCCTATAAAAATTTATCATGGCCAGGAATCTGCGGAGCTGGGAAATGGTCTCAGGTTTTGGGAAGTTAGTAATTTGTTGCGTTTTCTCTGGTAAGGGTTCAATACCGGAAGATGAAATTTTACAGCCCAGAAAGGTTACAAAAGGTTTACCAAGGACGCATTTGGCATGGTTGAGTTTAAGGTTGTATTGTTTGAGGCGGTGAAAAACTTGTTGGAGGTGAGAACTATGCTCTTCAGAGGAGGAAGAGGCGATGAGAATGTCATCGAAATATGGCACACAGAAATTAAGGCCAACAAGGACTTGATGGATGAAACGCTGAAACGTTTGTCCCGCGTTTCGAAGACCGAAAGGAGTGAATACAAATTCGTACAAGCCAAAAGGAGTGGTGACGGCGGTCTTTGGCACGTCATTTGGGTGGACAGGGATCTGGTGGTAAGCCCTGGCCAGGTCGAGGGTGGAAAAAATGGACTTATTATGCAAGAGTTGCGTACAATCTTGAATGTGTGGTACAGGGTACCGGTCCGGAATGGTTACGGCATTGAGTCTGCGGTAATCGCCACAAGGACGCCAATCACCGTTTGTTTTTCTAACCATATGCAAGGGACTCAAGGACTCTTCGATGGCCGAATGATGCCTTGGGAAAGCAGAAATTCGAATTCCTGACGTGCTGCCCGTAATAATTCCGGTGACAGACGTCGGGGTTTGGAAAACACAGGAGGACCCGTAGTTTCGATATGGTGAAAAACAGAAGTAGATGTAGGATTGGACGGAAGGTGGGATGGATTTGTGAGTTGAGGATAATTTTTGAGAAGCTGGTCGAAACTAGAGTTTCCCCAGAGAATAGAAATATTTGTGGAGCTAGGATTAGTTGAAGGTGATTTGCCTCTCGAAGATATTTTAGTTAGATTGTCGACTAGGGAGTTATTGCGAGCATCGACCAGTAAGCCAAAATGTTTCAGAAAGTCGATGCCTATAATACGCTGTGAAACGTCCGCGATGACGAACGTCCACGTAAAGGAGCGTCGGAGGTTGAGGTCTAACTTGAGCAGCTTAGTTCCGTAAGTGGGGATGTTCGAGCCGTTGGCGGCCAAAAGAACCAAGTCTGACGTGCCTGATGCGTTTGGTACTAACGATTTGGGAATTACCGACAAATCGGCACCTGTATCAATGAGAAATTCTATTGTAGACGAGGGATCGGCCAAGAGGATGCGATTGATCTGGCGATCGCATTGTAGGCCATCAGGCGGTCGCCTTATTAGTTTCCCGACTGCCAGAAGGAGCATGGGGATTTACACCGTTTGGCTCTTTCTCCAAAGTTGGTGTGGTAGAAACATAGCCCGTTGGCCGCTTTCTTGTATTGGCGAGGGCGGCTTCTCGATCGGCTGTTCTCGCGGCGGTGGGCACCCTTATGTGGGTTACGACCACGTACCAGTGCCGATAACTCGTTCACTTGCTGGGTGAGCCTATCTATGCGAGAATCAAGGTCGGAATCTTGATTGGTGTGTTTTGTACTGGCGACGATGCTTATTTCGGGGGTGCTAGGTCGTGAATTTTATCTGCAGCTGCAGCCAATGTGCTGAGGTCCTCGCTCAGGGTAGCGAGTATGCTTCGGGTAGAGGTTGGAAGCCTCGCGAACCATAAAGATTTTAACAAGGGGTCGCCTATCGACGTGCCAGCTAATGTGCGCATTCGCGCCAAGAGTTGTGAAGGGCGTTGGTCGCCCAATTCGAGACCTTTTAGCAGCGTACGGATTTTGGACTCTTGGCTTTCGGTATTCAACTCAATCAATCGCTGCTTTAGAGTATTATATTGGTCCTTGTCAGGTGGATTTAGAACGAAATCAGCAATTGGGTCTAAAACACTGGACTCTAGAGCTGCAATGGCGTGGTTAAATTTTGCGGAGTCCGCCGTAATATTTGCAATGGTAAATTGTGCTTCAATTTGCCTAAACCATATGTATGGATTGGTTTTCCAGAAAGGAGGTGGTTTAATAGAGACGCGCGAAAGATTCGCGGAAGGGTCGCCGGGAGGTTGCATCATATAAATCAAGGAGAGAAACAATACAAATACAATTCAACAGCTACGTATGCCAAAGGAAATTGTGCAAAAATAAGGTGAAATACAGTTGTTATACGATATAAGTATTCAGTAGGGAAATAATCAAGCATGTGCAAAGAAAAGTATGTATAGAAATAAAGTATGCAAAGAAAACATCAATACCAAAATGCAAAACAAAAATGACAAAAATAATCTAGCAATAAAATATGGGAAAGAGACGCTAACATGTAAGGAAATTACGGGGATAATATCTGGTACAGCACAGTACGAAAATACATTACAAAAAAAAGGATAAGGGTTGGAAGAGCATATATACGCAATACCGAGAAGGTAAGTTTAATAGTTTACGGTAAAAAAAATAATGGGACAGCTTACCGATCACGTAGATAGTTGTGATAATCCATTTAATTAGTCCTAGGGCTTAATTATCCGAGCAGTTAGGCACCACGAAAAAATAGGCGTGCGACACGTGATCGCTGTTTGACTCTTTGCGTCAAGAATTCAGAAAAATCACTGTAAGGTATAAAACCTTGCACCACACATATCGTAAGCGAGGACACAGCACACAGTATCAGGATGGTGGAGAAGAAAAATTTTTGGGAGCTTCACAAACACGCTGTCTTGTCGGGCCACGTGCGAGTTATAGCAGATGACATCCGCGGGGAAAAAAAAAATTCCCAGAAAAAGTGAGACGTACTCCGTATGGTTAGCCGCTTAAGAGATCATATGAAGCACAATTTCATCAAAATTGAAGACAAACCGGGGCGATGCTGATGGATTGCTGCTTGGTCGGCCACGCGGCAAATCGAAAGCAAAATTGTCCAGTCAGTCTCTGGTCACCAATTTATGGGAACTATTATTCCCATATTACGGACATCAGAAGGTACGAGAACAATGTCAACTTAAACATGTTCTTTTATTTAAAAGTAGACACATAACATAGATTTACAGTTACGAAACCCGGCTCGTACTTCATCGCAGTGAATTCGGAGCGGAGAAGCGTACGTACCACGCTAGTACGGAAAAGTGAAGTAGTCTAGATCGGTGTTCCAATGTCCGCGGCAATTCCCCAATCCAGCGTGAACCAGATGCGCAGAACGCGACGTCGGAGTTGTCTGCTAGTTGGGTTGCCACAAACCTTAGACTACCTATTAACCATTCAAATAAATAAAGATTGGAGAACTTAATAACAGGAAGAAAAAGAACAACATTTTTATTTTCATCATTTTAGGATAAGAAAAATAATGTAGTTATCAATTCACAAAAGATAAATAGTTTTTAGAAACAATATAGGAGGTGCTACACGGCGTTATGTTTACTTAATTTGAATATTTTTGAATATCAAGATGTTTTAAAGTATTGTCTGGACAGTATCATTGTTTACTAAAACTTAACATCGAAAATTTCTTGTGACGTACTTATTCAATCGTTTTGATCTTCTGATATTTTATAATACATGTATTGTAGTTCACTTTTGTCTTTTATTATAACATATTTACATTCTCTGTGATACAGTTGTACGTTCATACTCTGTGTTACGTTCAAAGCTCTGTGATGTGAGATATATAACTTGTACTAAATTATTCCAGATAGAAAATTATATGGAATTTTTCTGCCCTAATACGAACAAAACATGAGTTAACTTATTTTGAGATGACTCAACTCTTTGGAAGTGAATGT
Organism: Dolomedes plantarius; assembly: GCA_907164885.2. Lineage (NCBI taxonomy): Eukaryota > Metazoa > Arthropoda > Arachnida > Araneae > Dolomedidae > Dolomedes > Dolomedes plantarius. The sequence goes on along the minus strand of OU015495.1, from coordinate 17,241,941 downwards.
CTCTTCTTGATGAATGAATTGACTGAAATTGGGCGGAGCATATCTGATGTCATAGAGTATTTTTATTGGTTAATCCCGTTTGCTCCTAGGGCTCTTCATAAAAGATCTAGCACTGTTTATCGGCAGTGTCTAAGCAACCGGCCAGTGGCCGGTTCCGTAGTTACGGAGACTAGGTAACCGGCTGGCTGCGCATGCGCTTTAGCCAATCACTGATCGCAGCGCCACCATTTAGTAACTACCGCCATTTTAGGTACGAGCGTCAGATAGTACGACGTATATTGCTTGTCATTTCGTCGGGTGTACTGAAGAAAAAAAATATGCAGATGTACTCACAACACGAAATAAAGTCGATTAAGGAGCAAAAACTATTCATGTTCTTGACGTTCAGGTATGTGATGTGATTTTTTAATAAGTAATAGCAGTCTTTTTTTGTGTATTATCCATGTGGGGATTAGGCGTAGTAGGACTAAATTTGCTTGAAAAATGCGAGACTATTCGTTTGAGCCAAATAAACCGATTGTCTGTTATTCTACTGCTCATTAATAATTTTATATTTTCATTTCAGACCTGTCGTAACATTTTGCCATGGAAATACAGGCATAAGAAAGTTCGATTGGTGCAACTTCCATGCCTGATTCGGAAAAATGCTCAGGATGGAATAATTTTGAAAATACTTTATATCCGCATCCTATTGTGAGTATTGCAAGGTTAGTAAAAATTTTACGTCTTATGTCATTATATTTAAAGATATTATGATTATGTCGTATTTAATACCAGTCGAATAGCGACTGAGTTGAACATGAAATTTATCGTAAATTCTGCTCGTAAAATTTACGCAATTCAATGAAACTTATCGTAATTCAATAGTTTGTTAACCATTTTACTTTTTCTTATTATATTTGTATAATTTTCGTAAGAAATGGTAGAGCTAAATCTCAAGTTTGAATGCTACCTTTGTTCATATAAATGCTTAAACTGAAATCGGTATTAATAAGGGATCATCTGTGTAGCTTACTAAGGGCATTTTACAGTTATTCAAATTTGCTTTCATGTGTAAATGAATTGTCTGAAAACATTATGCTTTGGGATTAAATGCATTCGGTAAGTTTAGAGCTAAATTTACCAATCTTTGGTGAATTTGTCACTAGTTAATCATTTTCCTTTTTCATTTCAGAATTATCGACCCATTTAGCTTTAAAAAAATCACTAAAGATGTGTCCAAATTTCACGTTCAGCTTATGCTTTTACGACGTTTTCCTGAAACTTATCTGAACAGCTGTGGAAATATAAAGCACTGTAACGTTAGTAAAAATTTGTTTCTATGATATATTAATGTCAAATGTATTCGGTGACATCCCTGTTATATATGGTATAATTGATTCTTAAAACGTTAAGCAGTTAACTGAAAGTGCTAGACATTAGTTATTAAGTAAAAGTATATTTCATAATTTCAATGATCATAAAATTATGGTAAATGTTATCAATGATATGAATTTTATTTCCTAAATTTTGTTTTTGTTAATTTAGGATAATCATGTGCTTTTATGTTACAGCAGTTCAATATTTTAAAATTTTCCTTCCTTACAGGAAATCTATCATTTTAAAAGCCAGCTGGTAATTTTCTCTGGAGCAGAATTTATATGTAATATTCTGTTTCAAGAAAAAAACTTGCTAGCTACAATTGTAGGTAACAAGGATTGAAAGTTATGATAAAATGTTAAATGTAATATCTGTAAAAGGCATTGTAAAATACTATTAATGTTTTTACTTTGGATATAAGGATTTTTTCTTATGCAATGTTTTACATTTTTAAATTATTTAAATCAAATGAGGATCCAATTTTTAATTTTGTATCATATAGCTTTTTATCTAGTTTTATGTATATAAGGTAATATACTTTATTTTATTAAATTTCAATTTATTTTTCAGAATAGCCATTAGTTTTTTTTTTTTTAAAGAATCCTGTATATTATGTCACATAATATCAGTTATTGCCATTTGAGGTAAACTGGTTATAAATAGCTTTCCAATATAAATTACTAAATAGAAATCAAGAGTTGTTTATTAAGTTTGTATATTTCAGCAAAAGAGACTATTCTAATGAAACCTTACATTAAATATTCAAAGCATATTGCTTACATGATGTAATAAGGTTTTGCAAGTCCCTTTTTGCTCACATCACTGTTTTCACCAAATGTAACTTAATAGCTTCATTTGAATGTTAAACCCTCTTCTGTTGATTTTAATATTTTTGTATTTATTCAGAATTTCTATATTTAGAGTGCTTAAATTTAGTTTACCTTTATTCTCAAACCAAGAGTGATCACAAAGTAACCTTCACAGAAAGAAGAAAGTTACATCTCCTTTCTTACAAAGATATCTTAAAATTAGTGTTAATTGATCTATGTGTGTGTCTCATCAGATGTTGGTACAACAATTAAGAGAAAAATAACAAAGCTTTTCTAACTTCTAAAAATAAGACAAAATGAAAAAAAAATTCCATCCCACTATCGTCGTACACTGTTTGTGACATACATTTTATGTTACCTCGAAGTCAGAGTGATTTACTCTTCTGTTTTAAAATACCGTATGTGGGGGCAAAGGTTTGCAGTTTTTGGTTTTTTACGGCCCTCCATTAGATCTTATCGCCCGAAAAAGTCACTTGTATTGTAGTTGGGTATCTCCTCTACCTTCTATAAAATAATGAATTTTTTCCTGAAATGTTTAGGCACCGAATTAATTTTACCAAAACACCTGTTTGCGAACCTTTGTCCCAATCGGTGGAGCAAAGGTTTGCACTGCAAACCTTTACCCCACTCGTTGGTTTCTAACTGGATAGGCATAGAAAATCACAAATAGAGTCAGGATTGGGTTTCTTCCAGGACAGTGGAAGAAACTGGAAGAAATGGAAAAACCGAACAGAAAACAAAACAGATGCTCAAAATCAAAATTAAAATATATTAACTATACAAAGGAATTAAACTCAAAACATAATATATCAAATCTAAAGTGCATAACTTAATTAATATTAAAGATATTATTTTTTTAAATGCAATCCTTTGTATGAGCTGATACTGACAAGTTTATTTCCCTCTTCCCCATTTCATTTGCACCTTACCTTACACACCTGCAATGTTTTATTCTCTCCTATTGTTCAAGTCTGGCCCTATAAGGCTAGAAAGAATGTAGTCAGTCATAGGCACCCATTGATTGTGTCTCTGACTATGGCACACCTGTGTGCCATAATGTGTGCTGGACATGTAAAGGAGAGTAAGAACAAGTCATTTTTCTTTGAAGTTTGTTTGCATTACCAATATAACAGGAAATGAGGTGGACACACCAAATAAATTTTAAAATATTTGCAACTGCAGTGACATACCCAATGAGCTCTATGGGTATGTCGAAATGCTTTAAACTCTCCTTAAGTTCTGCAGGACTTGAAAGAATTTTTTCTTCTTTTGCATTCATCCATTCTAAGTTGAGAAACCAATTGCAGCATCCTATTGCTAAAAAACTTTTGTTTTGTTATACCATGTTGCACTGTAGTATGGAAAATGAGGAAGTTGATGACATTTTTTAATACAATAATTATTGTATATTAGTTTAAATAATAAAAAATTATGCTGGTTAAATTGAAATGGATAACTTTTAATGGATTTTGTGTATTTTGGATAAAATTTCTTTTGTTCAGGTGTCTGATTTGATCTTGGCTAAAAAACTGATGTAATTATTAATTTAGCATATATAATTAATTAAATTTTTATAGGTCTAATTGAATTTACTTAAGGTTATCTATAAGAAAAATGCATTTATTGTACCTTCAAAGTTGCAACTTATATAGTAAATTCTTAAATAAAAACAGTTTCTTCCATTTTTTCCACTAGTGGAAGAAACCTATTTCTTCCAGCCGGTTTTTTCTATGGTTTTTTCCACTTTGGAAGAAACTTGCCAACCCTGAATAGAGTTGTCTAAATAATTTTATTTCACATTTTGTAATCTTTCGAAGGGTATAGAAAGTCACATAAGGTCATAGAATATCACAAATAGAGTTGTCTAAATAATTTTATTTCACATTTTGTAATCTTTGTAAGGGTGTTATACATATAGAAAATCACAAATTGAACGGGGTTAATCTCAATAATTTTTTTCTTAAACTAAAGAACTTCCAATTCAAATATCAACTATTAACACTATCGTTATATCATATCTTAGTCTTTTAAAACCGTAAAAATTAAGCAAATTAATGTAGGCAATAAATTGACTTAGTACACTTGACTAGATGCATTAATCCTATTTACTGATTGATTTTTGATTCTGTGAATAAAATATTATTAAATTTCACTTATCTTATTATTATTCAAACTCCGAAAAAGAAAAAAAAAATATTTTAGCGTAGGTAAAGAAACAGGGTGTCTAGCAGTACTGGCTTGTAAAATCCCCCCCCCCCCCCCCCTTTTTCCTTTGCTATCTAGGTAGCAAATTATCCGAAACTCGTTATTTAATGAGGGAGAGCTAATTTACCTGACCAGACCTTCCAAGCCTATAATGTCTTGTAACAACATTTAATTATTTTATCTTGTAAAATAAGTCTTTGTTCAGAACTGTTTTATTTTTTGTGTTGTACTATTTTATTTTTAATTTATGGATTTTCAAGCATTTTATAAAAAAAAATTATAATTAAAAACTAACAGTTTTATCAAAAACCTTAATTTATTTTCAAATTACAAAAATGTGAATGCCCATTAATAATTGCCAAGTGAAATTTGAAGTTTCCTTTAAGCATTGAAAACTTAGTCAACTATTTCTATTGAATTTTTTAATTCCAGGTAAAAAGGGTTGTAAATGAAAGTTGGATGACTGGAACAATGGAAACAAACTTGACGTTAAAATAATAGTAGAACAGCTTTCTCCAATATATATTGGCTACTAGCTGAAAACCCGCGCTTCGCTACGGAGTACATTCAAATTAAATACAACGGTCAACGTATGCAATTTATGCCAAAAATAAATATATATATTTATAATAAATGCGATGATCAATGTATACAATTGATGTAAAATATCTATCTATCTATATATATATATATTTATAAAAAAATCGTAAGGGATATGCATTTTTTTTGGATAATATCCAATCGTCTGCTGCATTAGAAAGAGAAAAAAAAATTTTTTTTTGTCTATTTAGTTGTTACGCACGTGATGATAAATTTATTGAAAGTACCAGAAAAAGAAATCACGTGATCAGTATTTAATAAATTAAATTCTAAAAATTAATCTTTAAAAATTCACCAAAAATCAGGAAATGGAGGTAAAAATTCGAAAAAAATTTCATTTTGAAGGAATTTTCATGATCTTTCTCTTGATATAAATTTTATAACCCTCAATGTATTATTTAAAATGCAAACGTAAAAAAAGTTTAAAAAACAGCTTAAAAATTTTATTTAAAAAAATCTAAGAAGAATTTTTGAAAAATCTTTCTTAGTGCACCCCTACACTATTAGAAGAATCGCCATGCAAAATTTCAGCCCTTTAGGTCCAGCGGTTTGGTCTGTGCGTTGTATGTCAGTCAGTCAGTGAATGAATGAGTCAGTTACGGAACTGTTTTATATATATAGATAATAAAAAATAAAAATAAATTAAAAAAAGAAAAAGGATTTCGGAACGTTTCCCCTCTGCCGCACATACGAGTATTAGAGCATTTTATTCTCGTTTATTTTGTAGTAATTTTCGTTTATTTGAAAATATTATAAGGAAAAGGTTGAATAAAATTCTCGCATTTGTAGGTCAAAATGCTAAATTCCCGTATAATTCGCGCATTTTTCGCGACGACAAAATCTCCCATATAATTCCCGCACGCTAGACGCCATGTTTCAAGATGAATGTTTGCCGTAAACTGAAACCACGAACTAAAAGACGTTGTGAATAAGGATTCCTAATGAAAAGAGGACATGAAACAAATGTTACTAGTATGAGGGGCAAAGGTTTGCACTGAAAACCTTTACCCCATGACTCCTGCAAACCTTTACCCCATTTCTTGCTGCTTCAGTTTTGGCAGAATGGACGCCATTGTATTTGAGTTAATCCAAAACTCAAGGTAGGATTTGAAAGGTTATTTACCACCCTAGCATGCGAAAATAGACATAAAACAGTTCGTGAGTTTGAGTGATGCTCAAAATTACTCAAAAATAGCAAAAAATTACATTAAAAATGATAATGAATGAGCAGTAGGATACATCATGGATGGCAGTGGGTTGCAGGACTTATTGAGCATTGCCTATGCTCGGGCATCAATTGAGAAACTGATGACGGACCATGCATATTCGAGAACTGACAGGGCTCACATGATGTGCCACTTGGCAATTGCAAAGATCGTTCTTTCGAAGATTGAGATTTCAGATGAAGAGCGAGATGCCACCAGTGACGTAGACTGTTCTCTTTTTGAATCAGATACAGCTGTACAAAGTATTGTGCAGATATTTACTCAGAAATTAGAAGAGCTGGAAAATAAAGGACCTACAGCAAAACTACAGAGACTGTTCGCACATTTATTAGACGATTTTGGTAAGCGGTAATAAAAAATCGTTTGCTGCAAAAGAAATAATTGCAATTGTACTACGTTTTTAAAAGTCAAAATTATCCTCTGCGGCTTGAAAGTTTTGTTTTTATTCAAAATGGCGTTTTTAACAAAGCAGTGGTTCGAAGGCTACATTTATGCTCTTTCCGAAGAGAAATATGCATACTCCGTTATCCCAAAACGATGTGAGAGTCATGGTTTTGTGATATCTAAAGCGTCGATAAGTAATATCGTCAACAAGAAAGGAAAAAAAACGTCAAATTGGAGCCTCAAGTGGGACAAAAATTCCAAACAAGTATCCAAGGAAAAAACGGACATCTTCGACTATTGCAAAGGTACATTGTTCAATGTTAAATAAAAATCCCCCTAGTCAAAGGACAGTTGCAAAATCATTAAAATGCTCGGTGTCCACTGTAAACAAAATGATAAACGTTGATTTAAATCTTAAGAAAGCGAAAAAACGCAATGTGCATCGTCTTCTTCCAAATCATATCGCTGAACGCAGGACACGCTGCAGAATTCTATATGAGAAACACTTATCCAAAGAAAAATGGAAAACAATTGTCGCAATAGATGAATCATGGGTGTATTTAAATGTTTGCAACAAAAAAAGAGCCATTTATTATCATAAAAGGGGAGAAACAAATTTAAGTACATGGTTCAGAGAATCGAAAGAAAGTTTTTCTAAGGGATTCATGATTGTTGCTGGTTTTTCTTATAATGGCAAGTTAAAAATAAAGAGAGTGGAAAAAAATGTCAAGATTAACTCCAAATACTATCAGGAACATATTTTATCGCCAAATTTTCTGAATGAAATACCATCGCTTTACCCACAGTGCGATCAATCTGTGAGACTCCATCAGGACAAAGCTAGCAGTCACACATCAAAATCCACTGTAAATTTCCTAAAAGAAATGGAACTCAAAAACTGGTATCAAGGCCACACCCTTCACTGATATCCCTACTAAATCTCCCGATGTATCACCTATGGATTTTTGTGCTTTCAGACTTTTAAAATCTGCATTATCCAAACGTCGTCCGAAAACCCTTACAGGACTCTGGAAAGCTGTTCAGGAGAAATGGGATAGAATACCTCTTCTGACACTTCAAAAGGCATTATTATCCTGGAAATTGCGGTGTCGAAAGATAGTTCAGAATAAGGGATGTCAAATAGAACATTTAAAACACAAGAATTTTATGTAATTTAGTTTTGTGAATACAATATACATCGTCTAAAAAATGTGTGAACAGCCTCTGTATATGTGCAATATTTTCGAATGGTAACGTTGATAAAGCAATTATCCAAGCAGAGAGAAGTGTAGACTGGAAGCTTCATCTACTTTGCGTGGAAAGAATACTGCCTTACTTCCATGCAAGTCGCCATTTTATTTGTATGCAAAGTCTGTAACACTGTACAGTGTGTAAAAAAAGTATTCGATTGAGGGTACCCTTCTCAAAAAGTTCCCATTAAGAAAATAATTTGTGTTTTTTTCCCGTATATATATATATACCTCGATTAATTTGTGATTAAAAATTAAGTAATTTTCCTTGGTGCTGTGAAAGGTTATATAAATTTTAAAAAAATATGAAGAAATATCAGATCTGTAATTCTATTTTACTTTCTTCATTTCTTTATTTCTGTAATTCTATTCTCACGCAAAAAAAAAAAAAAAAAAAAAAAAAAATTTGACGGTGCAAATTTTTTCCTATTACAGTATTAACAAGCCCCATTAAGCTTTTATCACATTGTTCTATTTATTTTTTTTAACATAACACGGTCTTTATGAATGATGTGACACATTTTGTTAAGCCGACCCGTTAAATATCGAGTTAGTCGCTGATTTCGAGAAAGGAGTGTTGTTTCGATGATCTGCACTATTTTGGACGCGGTGTCAAGCCGAGTGAATCAATTTTGTTCACAGGTGTGGTGCATTACATATTTTCTTTTACACAAACTTTGGCATTTTATATAAACACTTTTCTTAACATTCCTTTACACTTATTTTTTTCTTCATTTAACGTTAATCTTTACATGATCCTTTAAATATTTAATCTGTAAGACGTCTGTAATACCTTCTATATAAATACTATCCTGCTGGTTCATCGCATCGCTGCACATATTTTATGGGCGAAAAATCTGTCGGCATATTTTCTTTTCCACAAACTTTGGCATTTTATACAAACACTTTTCTTGACATGTTAGCATCAATCCTTTACGAAATCATTTCTTCTACAAAAGACATTTTCTATAACTTACTAATATTGCAAACGTATCTCATTCCGATCTCCAACTGTGATGTTTGAAATTCAGCCTACCAGTATGACATAATATAATATTTGCTTGATTCCTGCACCTGCGATTGTTTGCATGCGTGATATTATATATATACTTGCGTGATATCATACTTTACAATAACTGAAGATGGTAACTTCTGTATATTTTTTTTAGTCAATATGATGGAATACGTTTTTTTAGGACAAGGAACCAGTTATGTACAATTTAACTTTGCTGGGATCGCCGAGTAGGGCATCTCTTGTGATAAATATTTTGTTTTCTAATTCTCAATAAATGTTTATGTTGTTCAACACCTGAAGTCTATAATACAAAAGAAACAAACGTCACACCAACATTCTTTTAATGAGTGGAATCCGTCTTATTTAAACTTTTATTATTTAACCCCCCTCACCTTCTTTATTATAGTAGAGGCCATTTTAGAAAACCAGGTATAGTATTAAATATCTCATTGACGTTTTAAAAACTTCCCTCCAGGACTAATATTTTTCCTTCTTTAATTTGGTATCTGTGTTACTCTCTTTAATATTACCTTTGGCGCCGCGTTTTTTTTTTATATATCTACCGGGACCAAATTTTGTTTTTCTCGAGAGGGACGACCATTCAACTATTTTTAGACATGTGACTTATTTGCCACTTTTATATAAAAACAGGGTCAAACAAAATTCAACGCAAAAGGGACTTGCGGGAAGATTGTTCTGAAATTATTTATATCCTGTTTGCCAAAAAAATAAAAAGTTATCGGTCAACTGAAATAAATAAAGTATTCAATGAAGATTACAAAAAAAAAATTTATCACCCATTCTTTTCACAACCAAAATTAGAATCTGGGATGTCACATGGAAAAAAAAAAAAAAGCAGCTTTCCAATAAATGCCTGGATTCCATTTTATTACTCTTCCTTTGGAATAAATTTTAAAAAAAAGGCATCAGATATTGTGTGAACTGACATTACCACGAGAAGAAATCTATAGAAAATGTGTCGACATACGGGAACTTTTTAAATGAATAAAGTGGCGGGGTGCAAAATAAGTATCCTTTCGAAAGGCGGTTAAAAAAGCTACTACAATAAATAACTGTACGAAATATTGATATATATATATATATATATATATATATATATATATATATATATATATATATATATATATACAGCCGAACCTCCATATATCGAACTTCCCCATATCGAAATTTTTTATATATCGAACTCTTAGAAAATCCCCATGTTCATTGCATAGAAAAACTGTTTCTATATATCGAAAAAATCTCTATATATCGAAATTTTTTTTCAGGACATATTGGGAGACTTTATTCCACTTTAGAATAAAATCTCCCAATTTTTGGCGTTTGAAACAATCCGTCGTGGACTTCAATTCGAGGAAAATGTCCCCGATGAAGTGTTTAGTAATCTGAATAAATGCGAGCATTTCTTTGATGAACTTTCCGCAAAACTGGCTATTCAGCAAGATATTCGTAGTTTTTTTTAAAAGAATGTAACTGTGATCACTGTAACCACTGTCTGGATTATAGTTTTTTAAGAGGTATATAGTACTCAATAAATCTTTCATATTAATTCATTTTTTAGTTATTAACTTTCATTTAATGTGATTCGCATATAAATTAGAAATTGAGTTTCGTATACGAAATTAGCTTTAATTTTAATGTTTTAGGAGAATTATGATAAAACTAACATCAATTCTATATATCGAATTTTTTTCCTGCCTTTCGCTACTTCGATATATGGAGGTTCGACTGTATATATATGTAATAAATTAAATATTATGCCCTCCATTATAGCATTTAAAATCCCTTTCCTAAATCCAATCCCCAGTAACATTACTTTATCGCATTAAAATCCATAACAACTGAACTTCCCATAAAGTGCATGCCTGCACGTGTCTGGCGTGGGTTCACATCGCGAGCCCCGATTTTTCTGCTGACCGTACAAAATAACAGGCGTCGCGTCGAGTCTCGCGCGTAATCTTCGCTTCCGAGCATCTGGAATAAATGGACGTACTTTTATCACTCTCCGACCCGACTGCTTCAAAATTTTAATTCCTTTCAGGCTGAGTCTAGCTCCAGCCATGAGCTAGTTTTCCTTTTCAGGTTATATTTAAAGGACGTATGTAATGGATATATACACTGCTGGCCACTGTAAATGCAACACCCTGAAGGAAACATGCAAACAACATGAAATTTACAACATGCATTAGCGGAGGTGAGATATGCAAATGATTAGAATTTCAGCGCAGACGCACATCACGCGCGCCTGTGGCGCCACTTCAAAGCGCTATTTAAGGCTTGGAGATTTCGACGATTTCAAGTTCGGCAATTGTGTTTTTCTTGTGGTTTTTTTAAAAAAAACGATCAATTATGCCACGTCGATAACAACGATCATCTTTTGATCAAGTATCCGAGTTCGACAGAGGAAGGATAGTGGCCTACCGAGATTGTGGATTATCTTTCAGGGAAATCGGTAGTCGTGTTGGACGAAACCAAACAACTGTAATGCGGATATGTGATCGTTGGATGCAGGAGGGTACAACGGACCGGCGTGTTCGATCGCATCCACCTCAGCGCACCACTTCACGTGATGACAGGCAAATTGTGCGCATGGCAGTGACGGATCGCTGAGTCACATCACGAACCATAGCACAGCACATGCAGTCTGTAACGCATCATCCAGTGTCTGCGCGTACCATTCGACGCCGTTTACAGCAGAGTGGTCTGTCCGCAAGACGTCCATTGCTTTGTCTACCCTTGACGCAGAACCACAGACGTCTCCGCCGCCAATGGTGCGATGACAGAAGGATGTGGACGGCAGAATGGAATGAAATTGTCTTTACTGACGAGTCACGCTTCTGTCTGCAACACCACGATGGTCGCATTCGAGTCTGGAGACACCGTGAAGAGAGGATGCTGAACAGCTGCGTTATGCACCGCCACACTCGTCCTGCACCGGGTATTATGGTATGGGGCACGCATTGTCCAACGGTTCTTCGTCAATCGCCAGATTGAATTGCTTCCCTGGCCGCCTCGCTCTCCGGATCTTTCGCCGATAGAAAACATGTGGTCCATGGCTGCTCTACGATTGACCCAGATTCCATCCCCAGCTGCCACAGCAGATCAACTTTGGCAACGTGTGGAAGCTGCTTGGTCTGCTGTACCCCAAGAACTCATCCAAAGTCTCTTTGAATCAATGCCGCGGCGTGTGGCAGCGGTGATCTCCAACAATAGCGGCTACGCTGGCTACTGATTTTGGCAGGAACTACACTTCACAGAAGTCTATAAATTTAATCATTTGATACTTGGTCAACATGTTATCTACAAAATAAATTTTGTTGTGATATCTCTTGTCTTTCTTGGTGTTGCAATTTGGGTGGCCAGCAGTGTATATATATATATGTATATATATATATATATATATATATATATATATATATATATATATATATATATATATATATATATATATATATATACTCTGGTTATCAAATATTAAGGAAAAGTAACAAGAATAGCGATTACTCAAAAAGTTACGCGTAGAATTTAATGAAACTTATACAACACATAGGTAGGTATAAAATAGCATAAAAAGAAATCGCAGACAATTATGGTGTTATAGAAACTAGCATATGTATACAATGAACAAATGGGATGTGGTAGAGGAAAAGTACCTTGGCGTATGATCCCCCGACAGCGATGCTGTCAATTATGCGGTAGGAGAGAGCCATTAAAGCATTTGGAAGTGCGGCTGAGAACGTGCATACTCGATAGGTCCATGCGCTGAACCTGCTCAAGATCCACGATGCGAGCCCTCTCGCGTCCCGAAAGCGTACATCATGGATGCCATCTCTATAGGTGTCACGGGGACCCCAAACACTACCTGATCCGTATGCATGGATGAAAACGAGTCCAAATCAAAATACGCCTACTATCGCTTTGGAGATCTATACGTGCCCACTTATGGCGTGAGCCTCGCAAAAAGACCACCAACCTTCCGAAGCTTGCAGCGATCGTGACAAATATCGTCGTGGCTGAACCTACTGGTTGTTGCCAAAGTCGGACTCACATCTGCCTCCCCCATTTCAGTTCTTCGGAGGTCATTGTTACAATTTGGCTATGCCAGCCTCGCAGCGACAATTGCCGCCTTGCTCTGAGATTTTTACTTTTATGCTTCTTGCAAATGACGTATTCCAACTGCAGCGCCATTATTTTGCATAAAGTTCAGCACCTTTTACTTAACAACATATTCAAATTTTAAGTGAGTGAGGACTTTGGTTTCACTACCCTTTTCAAAGTTCACTAATTTTTTTTCGGCGATTTTTTTTTCGCAGTGGTCACGAACTGATTTCCCATCCCACTATAATGAATGTCATAATTATAGCTTTCGCATCGCCAGATCCACTTTTTTAGGGCCGGATACTTTTGGCCAGCATTTGGTCCAACCTTCCTTGGTTGAACACAAAAATATACCTAACATTAAAAATAGTTGGTGAGCAAGCATAATGTATAGTCAACACACGTATTTATTTCATTATACATTTTATTTGAAATTAAAATGATAACTAAAGGAGTCATAAAATTAATGTGATATTGCAAAAAATTAAAGCTTCAATTTCTGGGTCATCCGCTATGTTGGTTGTGTGCTTGAAAATAGTAGTTCACAGATGCTTCCAAACATTTGTGACAGTGAGGGAGTACATCAAAGAGACTTGATTGAATTCTCTGGATGTCAGATTCTATTTGAAAATTTGCTAGCATTATATCTATATTGACCGAGTAGCAAAACAATTGTTTATTTTTTCCTGAAATCAATTTTTAAATTTTTGACGTTAGAATTATGCTCGAAATGCAAGAAAAAAAAATGTTAACATTTAATTGGGCTTGGAACGCGTTTATGGTTTGACTGGTTTTTACACCGGGTTTCATTGAAATGGGCATCCATCGAGTTCTGGCACGGATCATAAACAATTTGATTTCATCAAGTAGGTCCTAACTGAATTCGATTCGTGCCCCCCTCCCCCATTAAAAGTTAGAAGCACGCTACTCCTATGAGGGGAGGCGGGAAAAGACAGTCCGGTGCTAAATATAGTAAAGCCTTTATTAATATAGTAAAGCATTTAGTAAAGCAAATATAGTAAATTAAATATAGTAAAGCATTTAGAACCATGTTCTATTAATCTTTGAATGCTGTAATTCAGTTTAGTGATGGTATGAAGTAGTCAAGTATTTCTGACGTATTCCAGTATTTCTCCTTAAATCCCGGAATTTCGTAGAACTGAAAAGACTATTGTGCGGGTCGGTACAACTTAGGAAGGGTCGTTGCTTTTTGAAGTCAGCCCAAATGTAAATACTAATGATCTTTGCCTTTTCAGTCGGCAGTTTTTTTATTTAGGTGCTAACGACATGACTCGTCAAAAGGGAGTGGCTAGCAGTCAGCGCTGACAATCAAAGACTAACGGACTCCTCTTCGGAAGTGAATACGCCAGACGGAATGTCTCCAGACCCCGGATTTCACCAAGGGGGTGAAAGAAACAGCCTTTTGTTCGACAAGAGGGCTGCAGAGGTGTTAAAAGTAAACGGCGTGTGGCCCACGGGGACAGAGAGAGCTATATATAAACCATTCTCGAATCAACTTAATCGCACATACAAAATTTCATAAAAATCAGTCCAGCCGTTTAGGAGGAGTTCAGTGACATACACACGGACAGAAGATATATATATATATATATATATATATATATATATATATATATATATATATATATATATATATATATATATATATATATACAGGTAACCCTCCTATAACACGGCAGATAGGTTCCTAGAAAATGCTGTGTTGTGTGAAACCGTGTTATATCAGACCCAGAGCCAGTACAAAAGGGGGGGGGGGGGGTTACGTTCCAAAAACTTATTAAAAACAAGCTTTTTTTAAAAAATTTCCTTATAAACAACTTAATAAATTTCTTCCTCATCACTGCTCAGTACAATCAAACGAGAATGTTTATTTCCGTTGAACGATATCACCTTCATTTTCAGAACCTTTTTCTTCATTTAGAGTTTTTGCACCTTCTATCCTCTAAAAAATCTGTAATTTTGGTTTGTTTGCTGGTTCTTCTCTGCATTCAAGAAAAATGATTCAAGATTTTCAGCTAAGCTTAGGCCTTCTTGTAACTTTATAGAGTTATTAATGAATAATTTATTATTTGTTTATACAGTTTTATATAAAGTCACTGATAGTTCATCATTCCTTCCCGTCATTATTTTAAGGCAATTTAGTTTTTAAATGTGTTAAACAAAAATCATGTTGTCTAGTGCTGTAGAAGTACAGTGTTAT